>WOGN01008879.1:0-11073 GCA_015342105.1 Leptinotarsa texana
AGGAAAAAAAGTTATATGAAGTACTGGTGATATTTTGACCCCATCTATACATTCCCGAGAGGAAAAGAGGAAGTCCAGGGACACCCTGTATATCCGATATAGATACAGACATTCAAACGCATAAATCATGTGACAAAGACAAACATACTAGAGAGAAATACTATATTACATTATGTATATTTTCAAAGTAGTACAATATAGCAATATTATCAAATTTCAAAGTGTGCAAATATACCGACTAATTCACGATGAATGGCACATTAGACGTTTGGAACATTCTCTACCCAACTGAAAAATTTTCGACAATGCAGTGTTGCCACTCCCATTAGAAAGTAGTAGCAACTTTCATTTTTCAAATTAAACACCCTGTTTATAATATTATTTTTGGAATTACAACAACGACCCGACAACTTTTCTTGCTATTTTCCTATAACTATCTATTACTATTTTCGAAATATGAATTAGTTTCAATTTTTTTTCTTGGAAATCATAACCTCTAAAAATGCTGATATCTTTGTGCTAAGGAATATTATGGTACCGCATGATATGCATAGAAAAAAAAGCAAATTTCAACAGTTTCCTGAATTTTTGATAATGCACAGGTCGTTTCGTTTGAAATAATCAACTTTCAGTCACTTTTTCAGGCAAACGAAAAAACTGTATTTTTTACCATCCAGTATTGAAGTTACGGAGATTACGCTGTGTGGGAAGCATTCAAGTATTACTCCCAACCAAATTTTGGTACCATAGTATTCCTTAACTCAAAGATATAAACATTTCTAGAGGTCATTTCCGAAGAAAAAAAATTGAAATTAATTCATATATCGAAAACGGTAACAGATAACTGCAGGGAAATATCAAGAAAAGTTCTCCGGTAATTGTTGTAGATTCCAAAAATAATATTATATATAGTTCCATTTGAAAAATTAAAGTTGCTATTACTTTCTAATGAAAGTGGCAACACCGCATTGTCAAAAATATTTTGGTTGTATAGAGAATGTCCTAATATGTTCTCCACTGAATTTTCGAAGTGATACGATGACTGGCTCATCAGAACGTCCAATGTGCCATCCATCGTGAATCGGCCTGTATAACTTGCATAGCTATAACACTTAAGAAATTTCATTAATATTTAATAAATCAAGATTTCGTCACGAACTTACTTACTATGGTTATAACAATATCTACTCCGAGTACTTCCTGAAGTCATAGAAAGTTGAAATGTAAGCTTCGATTAGCAAGAAATCAAGAAATATGTACCTTTTTCCTTCCATCTCCAAAAATATGGGGATATTTTGTATAGAACGTTTGTCAATTTTCAATTCGTGATAAATAGGAAATAACTATTTAATACCTTTCCAAAGTCACTCCACAAACTCTTGAAATAGGTTATGAAGATTTGTATAGGACTAATTCAAGGCTTAACGAAATGTTACCTATTCATATTCCATCGTTGAATAATGTTAGATACAAGCAACTTACAAAATAAAGATTTCCCACTAACAACGTTTTCATGGAGGTTTTGCTTGCACTAATCTCACAGTGGGCCAAGCCCTCATATTAGGGAGTGTAGACAACAAGCCTTGATTCTACAAACCCTACCTTTTAGTTAAAATATGTGGCTTGACCGCTTCTCACTCCGAAACTATTGACTCAAAATTAACGATTTACATATAAATACTTTTCTAACCATAAGCCCATGGGAGTGTACGTAATCTCTATTGAATGATAAAATCATATAAACTATAAAGAGAGTTTTGTAGAGTTAAGGCGAGTTAAGGCTAGCATGAGAAACTTAGCCCACTATGAGATTTGAAAACGTTTTTATAGCGTTAGCAAAATGTACTCGTCCTGGAAATACTTTACATGAAAATGTTTGGATGGGTATTTTTTACCAGTGATGGACGGTTATTTTTTTTTTAAATTTTGTATCGATTTCACGGTACGACTAATTATTCTCTCATACTAATAGATATTCAACCAGGATTGACGAGCCTTAATACATTTTTCATACGGAGATGTCATCTAAATGATCGATGGAAAACTTCAACATCCAACAATAAAGTCTAGAGACCCCAACTGCATATTGCAATATTCTTCGTTACCAACTGTCAAATAACAAAAATTGTTTTCTGTTTTGTTGCAGCGTATCCTGCAAACAGACTACTAGATGAAACCGGTGCAGGAAAACCATGTTCTGTGGTCGAGTGCAGTGAAAGTCGTAGAGAGACAGAATTTTACAGAAGACATTGAAGCTTGGCTTTGCAACAAATCTTCGAAACTGGTATATTGGTTATCCCTCAAGGAGCAACAAGTTTCTGTTTGACGTTTCATGATGCCATTTGATATAATGACGCAACGTTTATCTTCGAAGAACTCTCAACGAATATTAAAAACTGATAAGGCATAAAAAGTTCACAATACACTTACATCATTATCAAAAATGGAGTTGAAAAATCAAAAAATATTGTGTTCCATTTGTGATAAAAAAGTTGTTGTTATTGAAAAAAGTTCAAATGAATAGATTATTATCATTAATTTTACAAATTTTTAATTTCGAGTACGACTACTTTTCGAAATACATCCTAATCAGAGATTCCTCGAATAAGTTTATCTGTAGGTGAAATCAAATTCTCAATGCTTTATAACTTTATTGTCAAATAATGATGTTTCCTTTGCAATGCGCCCAAAATTGAATCACTCAGTTTATCAAAACCTATTTAATTTTTTTGCTTCATATTGTTTGATATTCAATCATTAATTTTGCAAGTCAATGAACTAGATCGATCATTGTCGACATATTTGAAGTCAGCAATAATCATTTTTGGGAAATTGGGTGGAGACTTGAGGATAGTCTTTGAGGAGGATGCAAAGTATACGCATCTCGGGAGGAATTCGGAGTTGACACTACTCCTTGAAAGAATATGGTTTCATTATTTTAAATACCTTTTTTAATTATTGCTCTTTATTCGATAATATATCTTGTCACTAATTTTTGAACCAATTTCTATAATTATTTTTAAAACCAATTATCAAAACTTCCTTATCAAACCCAAACCAGCGAAGCGAGTGACTGAGTCGGCGAGCCCTCCAGACTTTATAACTTTATTTTAAAATGCAAGTATATCAAATAAAAATCAAGAAAATAATCTGGAAGACTACTGTCATATGTATATGGAAAATACCCGGTTCATGTAATCGTTATTTATTTATTTATTTACATCGAACAGGCCAAGGTCTACCCAATAAAAAGACTATACAATAATAGAACAGGCAACTACTTCTAGATAACAGTAAGTATAAGTGAACATTTCAATACTCAGCTAGGAACTGATCTATACAAACTATTTATGAATTGATTCAGGGTAGAAAAAAATAAATCTACAGAGGATTTATTGACAGTTCGGCACATAGAGGTTAACGGGCTGTAGAAATGGTGCTGAGAATTGGGTACATTAATGCGGAATGTGATATTCGATCTGAACGTATATCGAGGTTCATTAACATTAATTTGAGACAGTAGAGTTGGTGAGTCAATGGGACCATTGACCAGTTTATAGATGCAATGTCTCGTCTTTTTTTCAATGTTACAGAACTAAATTCAGTCAGAAGGCAAGTGTATTCATAATTTCTAATCGGATAGTTTTCATATTTATTATAATACGCAAACGTGAGGATTTTCACTACAATACTCTAGTTTACTACGTATCAAACTATAATGAACTGAACGAATACATTCAAATGATCCAAACTCTTAGCAGTTTCTTATAACAAATCCCAGCGACTTAGAAGCTCTCTGAACAATATTTTCAATGTGCGCAATAAATGTAAGTTTATTGTCGAATAAGATTCCTAAGTCGAGAGTATCATTAACTCTTGGTAAGTCGATATTATCAATTATATAATTGAATGGGTATGGATTCAATATACGAGCATAAGTCATAATTTTACACTTTCCAACATTTAGAAAGAGTTTATTTTCTCAACACCACTTTTGGAGTGAATTCAAATCCCTCTGAAGCAACATACAACGAATCCCGTATTTCTCTGAAAAGCTTTAAATTATCAGCAATGATTAGCTTTGTCGATTGTTTAGAAGCGGATACGTCATCTATAAAAAGTAAAAATAACATAGGTCCCAAATTAGATCCATGGGAAACCCCCGACTGAGCGAAAAATACATCCGATTTTTCACCTTTATACTCAACATAGAGACTACGATGATTCAAATACAATCTTAGTAGATTTTGTATTTTTGAGGAAATATATGCATCATGCATCCAACTTCAATATTAATTGTTGTTGGGAAACTTTATCGAATGCCTTGCTGAAATCTGTATAGATTACATCAACTTGACATCTATTATCCAAAGAGTTGGATATAAATGGAGTAAATGTGCAGATATTCGATATATTTCCCCTCATTTTCATGAAGCCAAGTTGAAATTCTGATATCAAATTTTTCACATGTGCATATATCAAATCGAATAAAATAATCTGAAAAAGTTTGGAAAATACAGAGATTAGTGCAATCGGTCGATAGTAGATTTCTGATTTGTGTACCGGACAAATCCGTGATACTTTCCACTCCTCTGGATATACTTCTTTTTTCACTATGTCGTTGACGATAATGAGTAGATGATACTTCAAAATATTAAAATGTTTTTTGACAAGTTGGCAAGATATATTATCCGGTATGTTATGGTATGTTATGTTAAGTTCGTAATATTCGGATAGACTAGCTGAAAATCCCAGAACCACCAGTCATACATATGGATATTATAAGTGAGGAAAGTAAGTTGCAATCAAGTATGTTTGCATTTTTGTTAGTTTACCAGAAACCTTTTACGATATCTCGGCACTCTTTAGATGTGTTTTGTTTACACTAATTTTATACCAGACCTGTCATTTCGACTAAAAGTTATTCGCTGTCTCTGCTGGATTGAAATACATCGAGCAGAAAGCGAATAACTTTTGGCAAGAATAATTCAATCTGGGTGTCAACAACCACATTCTGGCGTAGGATAATTTTTTTAATGTAAAAATTTATAGATGGGGTTTTAGAAAAACTATTATACTGTCATATTTAAAGTAGAATGTTGTTTACTAATAGCAGTTGATCTGATGTTATGTCAGAAAAAAGTGTATTTGCTTTCGAACTAGCAAATAAGCAAACATTCTCAACTACATAAAACAATTACTTAAGCACAGGAGTTCTGGGCTCTTGGAGTATAATATATTTATTCATTTCAAGAAACTTCAGTTTTTGGAGTTTCGTGGTGGCCGTGGTAGTGGACGGACGTGCCGATAATGTCCGTCCACAAAGAAGGTACGAAGATGTCATGTGCTATCGCAGGGCGTGTATGACTAATCTATCGAAAAGCCTAAAAACTAAATAAAAACTCTTCTCAGTTGAGTATTCTCTATTAACTCAATATTGAAATGTATTTTTAAATGAAAGGGTTATATTTTCAGGAGGAGCAGAAAAAACAACTACTTTCAAATAAATGTTGAATTATAAAAAGAAAAATTCTTTCGAAACAAATACTTCTATTTGAACACTGAATTATACAAAAAACACTTTTCTCTATTCATTTTGTATTCCAAACATTAATTATGGAATTGACACAGGTAAAATATTCACTTACATGGAACACTGTCATCCTCAGTGGTAGACATCGATGTTTCGCTGTAAGACACTTACCTTGGCTCTGAAGAGTCCAAAGGTGAGTGTCTTAGGGCGATACATCGATGTCTACCAGTGAGGATGACAGTATTCCATGTAAGTGAAATTTTCACCTTCTATTCAGTACCTTGTGTAAGAATCCTATGAATGTTATCTGATTCAGTCTCATAACGAATGTTTGGAATACTGAGTAGAGATGAGTGTGTTTTGTATAATTCAGTGTTTATATAAAAGTATTTGCTTCAGAAAAATTTTTATTTCTTGTTAATCAATGTTTATATGAAGGTAGCTGTTTCAGGAGGGCTTTTTCTACCAGTTCGTGTCTGAAAGTTACTTCTATGTATGATCTACACATCTATATATAGAAATTCTTCTTTTGAAATTGATTGCTAACTTCTTTAATTTGGAAAATTCCCCCTTTTTTTGTACCATGATGAAGTAGTTGAAATATATACAGCTTCAAACTTTTATGAACATGTTTTAGTTTTATCGTAGGGAACTGATTTATGAATGTAGTACTCATTTTCTAAATTAAGTATTCTTATATTGACTCAATATTGAACTATATCTCTTCAAACTTTGAATGAAGTTTTGTCCCGAACTTTCCTCGTCGTTTTTAAATAATTGTGTTCGACAGAAGATTTGTCGTGTTTTGCTTTCCGTTTTGACCGCCTACGTGATACTTCGTACGTGTTTCAAACCATTGAATAGTTGTTTCTACTAGCAGAATATCGAACATCAAAGCCGCTCATCAACAAAAGCGATATCCTTGAAGAGCAGAACTTCCTCCACCAGTAGTCACAGAAGCACTTTCCAACACCCTAAGTTCATGTCTTCCTGCCCACAACCCCTATTCACTGCATGTGTTAATCATCGTAAGTGAGGAAAACAATAAGAGACTTTCTGTTTTATACAGGTTTCTGCAGATTCTTCTATGTTTGTATCTAAACAAAAACTGCTGCCAACATAAGAAAATGAAAAACATATTGCATTGCAGATATTCATATATAAGTTGATTGAAAAATCCAGCATCCAGGAGATTTTTCAGATATTACTTGAGCTACTCTGAAATGAAAAGAGATGTTTTTTGGAACCAGTTCTTTGAAAAGAGACTTTTATTACCTCCCAATTGAAATTAACATCTTAACTTCGCGGAAAAAATTAAGACGTTTTCTATAAAAATGTTTCCAAACTTTTTTTAGTTATTATGTAGAAATTGAAATGAGATGAAATTAATGAGATTCTTGAAACCACAAAATGATGCTATATTTTTTATTGACCTTTTTTTTGTTTTGTTTCACCTTCCACAATCTGACAATGAACATATGAAAATTATATTAAAGAATTTTATACAAGTGTTGAGAGGACAAACATTTTAGTTCACCTCGATAAGTTGAGTGAACTCGAAGGATTTTTCACAATGTTAAATTCTCCGTTTATCAGTAAAGTAAATTCTCCGTTGATCAGTAACAGTATTCAATAATATTGCCGTGTTAGGAATCACACGTTAAAAGGTAAGACCTTGTTAGTCCTTAGCTCGCACAAATTTCTCAACTTCTGAAAATTGTCGTTAGTATTGGGGCAAGAGCTGATTAACGGAAAACATATTTTTTTTAACAGCTCGCGGTTCGAACGATACTAGGACGGTTCAAAATAGTTACCCAGCTGATTCTGGTAGACTTGAGACTCGCTACTACTAGAGTAGTAGACTCGCGCAAAAGTTTTCAAGTGTCGACTGTGCGACTAATTTGACAGTTTGAAAACCGTTCAAATAGCGAACCAGAATGAGGGTGGAAAGTTAAGAAATTATACAGATATTTATCGCTACGTTCCGGAGGCCCAATTCTGACTTCGTCATCAACATTGGAAAAACAAAAACGAATTGTCTGTTTTTTTATTCGTTTTATTTTGAAAATGCCCTCGAAACATTGAATAAGTTAAGTAAGTGCCTGTATAATTATTCAGTTCTATTTCTTTAGTAGGTAAAATTATCAGAAACGACAAGTTACTAATTAACATTTATTTGTGAAAAATACTTCGAGTTTACACAGTAACTTATCGGTTTGCCCTTTGTACAACTGTATAGAGTTCTTTATTACAATTTTCAGTTTGATGAAATGGAAAACAGCAAAAGAAGATTGATAAAAACTTTATTTCCTCAAAAACGACTTTCCTCAACGTTTTATATTTATCGTCAAAATATATGCAAAAAGGTGTCGTATAATTTTTTTGTAAAAACCACCTTTTGACAAAATTGTCTTTCGATCCGTGAAAATCTTCTTTTCAACTTCACCAAAGGAATGCGAAACTTTAATTAAAACTGATGGTATCTCAATCTCAAAATTGAATTCATTATGTTTTATAATCCGAAATCCTTAAGAACATTCGGTTAAGTGAACGATTATTCGTTTTATATCATACCCAAGTAGCCTCCTGTTTCTGGGGAGGCTACTTGGTCGAGTCCCGACGTATTTATTGTACAAAAACTCATTTTAAGAATAATTTGCGATACCCCAAGCAAATCTGCCTATATACCGATGAAGATTTTCTATGAGCTGCCAAAAAAATGGTAACTTCCGCCAATATTAACATTTTCAAAACTCGCTTGAGAACATAATTACTCGTCAATACTTTATATACATTGGATGACTTTTTTACTCTTCACATTATAAGTAACTATTCCTATGTTTTATCATCTTTGAGAACATAAATGTATTATCATCATTATTACCATCACTATTATACGTGATTTTTCCAACAAGCTTTCCACAATCGAATCAACAACCAAAAAGTTTCTAGCAATCAGGTTTTCAGAAATACCGGTTTTTTGTAATCGGTTCATTGTTAACGTACATCATGAGTCAAAATTGACCATTTCAGTGGCATAAATTAAAAAAGAGTCAATGAGTCATGTTTCAATCCAGAAGAATAGATAAAAACAAACTTCAAAATATTTTAAATCATCTAAAGGAACAATTCTTTCAGGCCAGTTTCTACTCCCTACACTGTAGGTTAATGGGCTGACACCTATCAGAAAGCAACTACTCCCCTGGCTAATACTACGACAGGTGTCAGTGCAGAATTCTTCACTGAAGTTATTCCTGTATATGCTTTTGGCGATACAACTGCCGCAATAGATTTTCAATTATTGGAACACACTTGCAGCCCGGTTTCGGGTTGTTAGGCACTCGTCAGTGCAAGGTACTGTGTATCATCAACTTTAAGTCGATGATTTCCGACAATTGAAAATCGAATTCCTTCAGAGTATCATTCCTCGAACTAGGCTGAAGCGGACAACAAACGACAGGTTTGTCATCGCCCCATCTGCCTGTGAAGAAGATATTCGCATATTCGAAATTTGCCCAGTTCCTTCATTGATTATATGTGAAAAGTTAAAAATATTTTCCATCATAGTGCCTTTGAATAATATATCTAATAATTTAGTACAAATTGATAGCCACTTTTGTAAATGATGACTTCTACAAAAAAGACACGAGAGAATTTTTTGTAGTGATTTTTATGATGAATAAAAATATTGTGTATCATTTCACGATAGGTAACTTTAGTGGTTCTCAATATATGTCAACTGTTTAAAAAGGTTACGCCGGTGACTCCTACAAAATGAATGAAATATAATAATTGGGTTATAATTTGGTAATTTGGCAGTATTGTGAAGGAAAATGAAAACAATTACTCATATGATTATGAAAGTGGTAGTTTGGGATTTGAATCCCAAATATAATTTCAAAAATAATTTCAAATACATTCTGTATTTGAAAGTTCTGATATGTAGGAAACTATGTACTCAACTATGTTGAGTATACTCATATATGAGTATACTCAACATAGTTGAGTACATATCAACGCAAATAATGATATGCCAAATCGTAATCGGGACAGAAGTAACTGAATGGTTTATGAAAGACATTATTAATTCTAAACGAGTTTAGTGTCTACGTTCTATGTTCTAAATAATTTTTGTGTTTCATCTATATAGCCGGCGGTTATCTGAATTAAACTATTACCTGAGTTATTGGGGACGAAATACCAACAATTTTGACTAATGTATTACATATTTTGTATTGAAATGTGCGTGATAGTTATTTTTAGAGCGTTAGACCCAACTTAAAGAAGAAACTATGTTATTGACTTACTTTCCAAGCTTTCTATATTCACTACACTTTTTGTTATTTCAAACGTTGGCAGCGATAAATATCATATTCTAAAAAATCGAAATACTAAGAGTTTCATTGAGCTAATAATTTTGATTGTGTACAGTCTCAACATATTCCTCACTTACGCTATCTAACGCCTAGTCGTACGCTTTCGGCAGTTTCCCTTCACCAGCATTCACGATAGAGAAAAGAGACTTACCCGCATCCACGGCAGAAATTTTCCGGGCGCTATCCTGACGTCTTCTCCGGACCGTCACTTTCCGGAAGACGGTGCCGCTTATGGGCTCGATATCACACAGCTCCAAGGGTGTCGTTTCCTCTCTGGCGTAATGGAGCTGATACATAAACAATACATGATATTTCTATTGACTGCGAAATGGAGATGAACGCGTATTTCTTCGATTGAAATGTTTGACATACTCGGCGTTAAGACAATATCTGTATTACATTGACTACGACTAGAAAATATATAGACAGGTAACACGCTAAATGTTCTACGTAACAGTAGTAACTAATTATCTATATACTTCAGTGATTTCAAAATTTTTAGGCGATTTTTTTTTAACTTATATCGACATTACTATCAAAAAAAGCTCAAATTGAAGAATCAAAATATTATCTTCAAATTCTGACTTCTACAGGCTTGGAATACTTTTTTACAGGCTGATAGCAGAACAAACTAACCTATAACTTTCATTGAAATGATAATAAATATTTTCCTACTAGTTTGTGCATAGTTTTCATATCGATATATTTGTTACTCTTATTCTGCTGAATAATTTATACTTGCCATAACTCATATGCAGATACTTCCTACTATTCAAATTTTGTTTTAGCTCAAAATAACATATGTATTGTAACCAAAGCCAAGAAAATCAAAGAGAGTTTTTCCCAAAAGGTTTTGTGTCAAAGCTTGTTATACACTAAACATTTTCAATTCTCCTGAGTTCTTAATGAATATTTTACCTTAAATAACTTTTTCAATATGTTTTATTTTCAACTTAGTTGAATGGAAAAGAAGAATAGGCAAAGCCTGGTCATCTAGAATAACCACCTGTATTAAAAGTGACTTCATTTTCAGGGTATTGTTACGGAATATCTAACGCCGCCTCTGACCCAATTCGACTAAGGGACTTCTACCTGAACATTACGTCACACGCACGTTGCCCCTAGGCGATTAACTGGAAAATTATAGAAAGGGAATTCCAACGA
>WOGN01008880.1:0-11073 GCA_015342105.1 Leptinotarsa texana
ACGATAGTAAACTCCGACCTGGGTAAAAAACATATTCATTTTTGGTACAGATATGTAGACGATATTCTTGCCTGTTTCAGAGGTATTACACGACAGCTGAACCAATTTATGACATTCATGAACAGTCTCAATAGCAACATTCACTTCACACTCGAAACAGAGATATAGAAACAAATAAATTTCTTAGACCTGGCCATTACACACAATCAGAATAAATTCGGGTTCAATGTTTTCAGAAAACCTAGCTATACAGACATCACCATCCCAAGCGATTCTTTCCATCCAGACAGTCATCAATTAGCAGCCTACAATACAATGCTGCACAGAGCATTCTCAGTGCCTTTGTCTGCAGACAAACTAGCTAGGGAAATTGATACAATTACACAGATAGGTCATAATAACGGTTTCAACGCAGAAACTATCCAGAAGTTAGACAGGAAACAAAGCCGGAAATTCTCTTGCAGATATATATCCTCAGGTCAAACAAACAGAAATCAAGAAATGGGTAACGCTAATATATTTTGGAAAAAGAACAGAAATGATCGCAGGTTTCTTCAGAAAAAACAATTTGGAAGTAGCATTCAGACCACATGCCAGGTTATCTCATTTTCTTTTCAATGCCAAAGATAAGGTCGAAAAGTTGGAAAAATCTGGAGTTTATAAGCTTAAGTGTCCGGAGTGTAATAATGTGTATGTGGCACAATGCGGACGAAATTTCCAAAAACGGTATGCTAAACATAAAAGGTCCTCCAGACTGGGAAAAACAGATTCGACGTTTTCAAACCATTCCTTGGCATGCAACCACAAGTTTTGGAATCTAAACGATACGGAAATTCTGCACTATGCAAGGAAGGGTTGCAAACTCAAATATTTAGAATCCTTGGAAATTCACAAGCATAAATATTGCGGGTGCAACCTGTTAAATGACCAAATCGATTTAATTTACTCTCCGGTTTTTAAATTGGCACATGTGCATTGTGAACTGTAAATTCAGGTACTCAATCAAGTACCTGAATAGTATATATTAGCGAATGTAATAAATAATTCTTAGTTTATTGTTTAAACTTGAAAATGTCCATATAGGACGAAACTGCAGAATACGTTAGTTACAAATAAAAGTGGTAAAAACAGAAATTTTCCTTTCTCTTTTCTTCAATTATTATATCTTAAATTTTCTTTCAAACTACTGATGTTATTGGATCATGAAAAAACCGTCTCAATGATTTGAGAGTTAACTGATAATTGGAAGCATAACATTCTAACTTTTGAGATCCTACTATGTGCGTTGATATGATTTTAATGCTCTGTACTCACGAAAAAACTCAATTCTGGAAAACGTATTAACATTTTGGTCCATTGTGGCATGACTTGAAATTTTTCGCTAGAATTTTCGGACCCCCTTTTGTGTGTCCGTTCAATTTCTAGGCACGCCTATGTCCGATGCATTATCCATTCACTCTTTATTTTTCAATACTCCTAGATCGTGATTTTATGACCTGCGGAACGTCTTGAAAAAATAATAACACTATTTACTGAAATGACATCCTGATGAGCAACGTCTTGCGTGATTTTTTACACATAGCAATATTATGCAAAATAATAACAGCATACGTTAAAAATAATTATTTGTTGAGAATTATATAACACTGTTGCATGCGGTAATGGATATTTTTCTATCGAAGGCTGTTATTATTTTTTATTTTGCAACGAATATAACCCTTATTAATTGATGGTTATCAAGCTGCGTTTCAATGTTAGAGGTAGCATGTGGTCTGTTTTTTTTCTCGAGATATACTGGTACTGCTTGCAGAAGCTACCCCAACGGATAAAGGAAAAATAACGATCTACGATGAATTATTATGTATTTCGAATCATTGAGGTGTCTAAGTTGACTGATCAATCATATGTGTTCTCTGTTCAAATTATAAACAAAATACGAGGTCTCTTCAATGTTGATAAACGCGTTTCGGGCATATGTTCAAAGTTTTAGCTGTTAACGTGTTCAATTTGTTAGTGAGAGGCTTAAAATTTGGAAATAATTTGCGTGCTCGGCTATTTTTTGCTATTGAAAAAAATGGATCAGAGGATTAGCATCAAATTTTGTAAATATTACTGGAGTTTTTCACAACGCCAAATCGTTATTTTAACACCTCGACACGTGTTTCGATCACCAAGTGATCATCTTCAAGAGGAAGATAAAACAATACATTATAAGTATCGAATTTTGTGTAAAAATTGAACTGAGAGCTTAAAAGCACTTGAAATTTTGGCAGACACAAAGTGATTGTACTAAAGTGAAAAAAGTTATAATTAGAGATGTTGCTGAGGATGGTTGAAGGTGTTTAACCACGTTTCAAGCTGAGTTTCGTTATTTCGGACTTCCGTTGAAATCTCTGATACAAAAATTGAAAATTAAAACTGTAAAAAGGAGCTGAAAATAAAAATTATATCAGGCCAAGCTCAATTTTTCTTTTATAGTAATTTTTTCAGGGTTTTTTGCTTTATATAATTGTTATTTTCCGCTATTCTTCTCAACTTTGATTTTAATTTGATATTTCAGAGATTTCAAATCATATCGTATTAGACAATGGAAGTCCGAACTAATGAGGCTATTGGCATATCGTTTAGCTCATGTCACTCATTTTTGTTGGAAATTTTGAGCATTTATCATGTGGCAGCGAATTTTTACCAAAAGAACTGTCTCAGGGATTGTTGAATGACGTCACGGCGATCCAGATTTGCTCGAAATGGTCATAACTGGTGACGAATCGTGGGTATATGGTAATGACATTGAAACCAATTCCCAATCGTCCCAATGGAACAGCCCAGGACAGCCAAGACCAAAAAGCATGCCAAATTCGATTGCTTGTTCATAAATTTTTGATCAAAAACAACACCGTGATCATGCCTCAGCAACAGTATTCACCAGATTTGACCCCCTGTGATTTTTTCCTGTTCCCGAGGTTAAATCGTTTACAAAGCTAAGGTAAACCCCTTTCAGACCAATTAATTTCCTATTTTATAGTCATATTGGGATAAAAAATACTTCTGAAGGTGTTTGGAAATGTTATTGAATCACATGCAGCAATAAAAAAATAATGATTCATAAATCAGCAGAAGTCATCGAGCATTTTTTACACGAGTCAATTACTTTTACAACCCAATTTTCGAAAACTTCTTCAAAGACAGTTAAACGCTGCACCAGCTGCAGATTTGTATTCGAGAGAACCCATTTTTCGGTTATTCGTGAGTATACATTTCGAAAATGTTTTTTTAATTGCCGCTCAATCGTATCTCAATTAATTTCAGCGGCAAAGGCACAGCGAGAAATATTACTGATTACAATTAAAAATGACATTTTTCAATCGAGCAATAAAAATAAGTTAATTGAATAATTATAAAAACTCTACACTTTGAATATTTCAAACGATGATAGCTTATTTATGGTACAGGTAGTAAAAACTAGAGACTCCTAAAATAGGAATTACTCAATGCTTGGAGCTGTTTGGTAATCGGATTTGTGCGTGATTAGTTTTTCCAAACAGCACCTTGCTTGATTTTATCACAAAATAACGACATGGTTTGATAATTCATCCTGGTAGATTTTCATTTGATATTCATTCACATATGGTGTCGACAATCTTATAAAGCCCTCTGACTTGAGAACATACATATCTATTAATATCATATCTTAAAAAAATACAAGAAGTCAATTTGATTCTAAATCTAATTTCTGATAATAATTGGTTCATGATAGTTGTTGAATTTTGGTACCTAATGAATTCTAAAGATAAACACACAAGAAAGTTTCAAATTCCTGCGATACCATAATAAGAAGCGGAGAAAGTAACAGAAAACTTGATAACGAAGATATCCAGTTACGTCAATGACAGAAAATTTCTCAAAATTCCAATCAGAAACTGCTCTCCTTTTGTCTACGTAATGTCCTTTCTCTCTATTCCATGTTTTCTTATAATTCTTTATTATTTTTCTTTAATCTCTTCCCGTCTCAGCCGTTGAAATTCAACCCTTTTCTGTATTGCTCCTCTTTTCCTCATGTAGAATATTTACTAATTCAATTTACATTTCTATAATGAAAATATGACTTCTCATCCCTGTCATTGTCTTACTCTTTTCAGCCCCGAAACATCTGAATAGATTTGCCCAGCGGTTCCTCCATAAATTCTGTCATTACTACTTGAAGACAGGTCAGTCACATCAGACACTCTGTATGAAGCCAGAAACTGTTACAAATCCACTAATAAAACTAATAGTATTGGTTTACATAATTCAATTAGTTTTCTCCAGCAATTTCACCTGATAATTAGTCAGTAATTGGCCTATCAGAGGAGCCGACCGTATTTTTTGTAGACTCTAACAAACGGTGTGACCGACCTTAGCCAGTGGCGTCCTCACGAAATTGAAAAAGGGTTTAGAAAAAAATGGGGCTTAATCTATTTTTGCAGTACATCTAGTTTACGTCTCAATATTCAGGATTGTAACTTTGGAAAATTTCAGCTACAAATTTGACTTTCGTGATCTATATCAAAAATTTTCAAACATCGAACACCAGTGTTAAATTATAATCTGAAAATTTTCACCGTTATTAGATATGAAAAATCATTTACCCAATTCACTTTGTCTCAATCCTAGGACGTAAGCCAGACGTACAGTGAAAACAACGAAATTTCGTTTATTGAAAAATGAAATTTCAAACCCCCCCACAACATATCTAATACTGAAAGGGTATGGTTAGCAGTTATAATTTGTGAAGGAATTCCAGTTTCTCGGGATAGTCTTCGATGAAAAACTGAATTGGGATACTCACATTCGTCACCTTAAACAACAATGCCAGAGCGGAATCAACTTACTATCCAGTCATACATGGGGAGCGAGCAGTACAATCCTCATCACAATATATATATCTCTAATAAGATCTAAAATTGATTATGGCTCAATCAGCTACTCCACTGCCGCAAAATCACGCTTGCAACAACTGGATACCTTACACAATGCAGCTCTAAGACTTGCAATGGGTGCTTATCGACCTACCCCGGTTGAGAATCTATATGTTGAAGCCAACGAATCACCCATGGATTTCAGACGACAATACCTCAGCCTAACATATGCCATATGCATCCAAAGTATCTGCAGATAATAAACATCCAACTTATGAACATACATTTTAGGAAATTTCTGGTAGATATACCCAACATATTAGAAGTACTAGAGATCCATTCAATGGATGAGTAAAAAAATATGGGTCCACTTTCTCTAACACTCTATCAGCTCAAGAAGAAAGCCCCCCACCCTGGCTTGTGATGGCAGATGGCATAAATATCAAAATAACAAACTTTTGCGAATAAACCCGAATGTGAATGCCGTCCAATACATGGGGAAGATACCAAGTGATTCTCACCAGGTTCTACACTGGTCATACCAAGCTAACACATCAACCAATGAAAAAAAAAATCATTCAGCGCACATCATCACGACTTTGATACAGCAGAATCTAAAATGTACCCAAACTTACTTCAAGAACAATCATTGTTGACTGTGAAAGAATACCCAAATGGTATTGAAACCGTCAATAATTGCGTATATTATGATACTGCAATCCTGTGAAAAGTTCATCTGCTCATCCTAGAAGACTGCTGTCTCCAGCTAACTATATTGAAACTGACCTAGAATGCTTATATTTTCGATAACCTCTGCTACGTCACTGCCAAAGTGTTATTCTATTTATATAGTATTTTAAATGATAGGATACATGAAAACTGCAAAAGAAACCATTGCAAAACCAAACCTAAAGTATAACCTAACCCAACTAAAAATGAAAAAAAAACATTTAGCGCACATCATCATGACTTTGATACAGCAGAATCTGAATTGCACCCAGACTTAAATTAAGAACAATCATTGTTGACTGCAAAAGAATACTCATATGGTGTTAAAACCGTCAATAATTGCGTATATTATGATACTGAAGTCCTTTGGAAAGTTTATCTGCTCATACTAGGAGACTGCTGTCTCCAGATAACTTAAACCAAACTGCCCTAGAGCTCTTATATTTTCGATAACCTCTGCTACGCCGCTGCTCAAAATGGACTGTACTCGACTTCTGCATTTGTATGTACTAATTACAAGTCACAATTTATGAAGCATGGTGCCCCTGCTAGAATTTGTAGTAATGGTCAATTAGGGAGACTCTATAATCTCGTAGTGCTTTTGGCTTTTTATCGGCACTAACAGCGTTGCTAACCCCAGAAAAAGACATAAATTGCATGGCAGATATCTTAGAAGGAGCATCGATTGGCTTTGTGTTAGATGCTGCTTTAGGTTTGAAAAATGTAGGTGCAAATGTGAATAAAAGTTAAGGTTGTGTCAGCAGTCTTGTGTCCCAAATCGCAATTTTCAAGTCATAAGATAATGTTTATATGTTTTCAATCTGTTACCACTGAAAATTTAAGGATAGTACATAACGATATTGATATTTATGACTGCAGGATTCCATCCTTACCTAACCTTACCTACCTTATCTAACCAGAGGTTAGAACCATTGAGTTTAGGAACCTAACCTAACCTTACCATTGAAGGTTAGGTTGGGTTTAGGACTCTGAAATGACATAGGGCCAAATTTGAATTTGGCACTATGTCATTCGTGTAGAAATGCAGAAATGCAAGACCGTGGCATTGTTAAATTTTTTAAACGTTCTTTCAAACGTTTTCAGCAACATTAAAGTCATACGTCCGATTAACAACATTCGAACAAGTACAAAACATTGTTACATAATTAGAAAACATAAGCAGGGGTATAAAAAACCATTTCTTGGTGTTTTTTGGGTATTTACCAATCCACAATTCCATTAGTGAACACGGATGAATCGACAGATAATCTGCTAGAGTGTAATAGACGAATTTTACCTACATATTAAATCAATGATGAAATGTATAACTTCAATTTTCAGTTTATGAAAAACTGCTAATGTTTCTGAAAATAAACCCTTTCCGTTTACAAAGCCATCAAATTCCACTTGTAAAAAAAACCTCATATGAAAACAATCATCTTTCAATCTGAGACGAAAGCTTTATGGAGTTAACCGCTCAAAACGACAATTTGTTATAAACTAATCTCTCTTCAAACTGGTAACACTTTTTTTGTGAATGCCTAGCGAAGTTACTCTCATTACATCCTTTCACACACATCGATGATTCATCTGACCCATCCATTCCATCACACCTCAATGACTGCTGTCACCCTAACAGTCAAAACGTCATAAACTTCAGAACCAAATCATTCAAAATTCCTGTGTAAATTCCAAAATACCGCTGAAACTATGAACAATCTGTTCCAAAGTGTCGTCAAAAGAAGCGCTCATTTTGGCAAAACTAAAGAAAAAGAATGCCCTTTAATCGTGAGTGGAATTCCTCCCCATTCCAAAGAGGGGAGCTACAAATTGTACAAGAATTTATTCTATTTCGTTGGAGTGCCACTGATAGCTTTAGCGACGTTGAATGTTATTTTGGCGAAGAAAATGGAGGAGGAGGGAGAGTGCGGTGGAAGACCTCCCTTCGTTAAGTACGAGTATTTGAGGAGGAGGACCAAGAGGTTTCCTTGGGGGGATGGACAAAGGACATTATTTCACAATCCCAGGGTTAATCCTTTACCAGACGGTTATGAGGATGAGGAGTAGCTTGGAAGTGTTGAAAATGTTGAGATGATTATTATAGAAGGGTCGTTTTAGAATTTATATTTTTATTAAATCGGTAACAAATTAATAAAAAGCTTTCGGTATAATTTTTGATTTGGTTGATGAACGCATACCTCTCAATGTAACAATAAATTTCGATATTAATTTGAATTGTATGTTGCAGAAGTAGCAACAAATTTGATTGGAGTCTTTTGACAACATTCAGTGTTGAGCTAAAAATACGTACAGCAAAATATAATTGACATTTAACATCGATTTCAGATTATAAAACAAATATGTTACAACCCAATGATAATTCCACAGCAATGGAGTTTCCAAACAAGATGCTTGTCGATCTAAAAATTCAACCAAGATAAATGTTTATTATCTTTTCTGCCTTTTCAAATGATATCAGTTTTTATTGGATTGAGGAACAGTAGGATTCGAAAAAAAAACAGTAACACAGTCCAACAAAAAAAAATTTGAAAAATTTGTTTACTTTGATAGCTGATTTTTATAGATTCTGGCATGCTGAAAACAAATCTGGTCTTAGTTTTCTCGTATCAGCCATAGTTTTCGAAAAACTGACTTTTTATATAATTTAAAATCTGTACGGTATATGGAAAAATTAATGAAATACTATGTTAAATCACTATCATGGTTTTTATTTACAGCAGGTTACTTGAAATAATGATACAGTGTTGTAATATAGATATTCTGGGTCTGAAAGTTACTTCTTTGTATGATCTACACATCCATTTATAGATTTACTTCCTTTCTTTCTTTGGAAGATTTCCTCATCCTTCTTTTTTGTATCAAGATGGAGTAGTAGAAAGCCAAAAACTTTCTTTCCCAAAAATTATTGATATCAAATGGATTTTCAGTTTAATTTACTCGCTTCTCTACGTACCTGTGTTTCATTGCTTTCTAAATTATCTCTGGCCTCCTTGACCATATCCAGGCATATTTGGCAGACGCTACTGGTATCTGGTGGTAGTTTCTGATGAACCCAGACAGTGTCGATACAATGTCGGACTGCATGGCAACCCCCAGCAGTTCTGTCAAAAAATATTGTTTAAAACAAATTGAAATGTTTGAAGGAAAAGCACCTTTTGGCCTGATTTGTTGTTGAAAGAAATTTTTCAAGTGATCCAACTCTGTTGGAATAGAATTAAATTTTGACAGATAATAACGATCACATGACTATATGCCATTCCCATATGATGCGACTTTTACTGGTCACTCTGTATATATACTTTGGTTCAATTCTATTTTTATTTTCTCCACTCTTACGTTTCAAGTCAAGCCCCTCAATATTTTCAGATGATTTAGGTTTATCATCTGGTATGAATTTTTTATTGGTAATGATTTTATTTTTCAATACTTTGTCTGAAAATTTCATTATTCCTTCTCTCTTGAACAATGACGGACACAATTATTGTTGCCTTCAGGCAGAGAAATGAAAAATTGCTATAAGATAATGAATCTCATCCTTGAATTATTTCTACAATGGGCAATGAATATTTTCGCTAGTCATGAACTTAATTGCTGATAATTTCAAAATATCCTGATAACTTCACATGTGAAACATTCCTTTGATTCAAATACTTGAAAACTTCTGCCTGTTCTGCTATCGATATCAGGGTTGTGTCTGGCATCCGGGAGGGGAGTGACTATACAGGGTGAACGCCAGAACAGTGGTCATCAAATAAATGAAGAAGCATCCTTATTATAGGACTCAAATTAAAAGAAACGTGAAAAAGTCTTGTTAGTTTCTAGCTGATTCTAGTAACGTTTTGGTTATTTCCCAAGTTTTGCCGTGATTTTCTTTGGTTACAATCAACAAACGTTTCAACTGCAACTGCGACAATCATCTTCAGTGGTGTGATGAAGTACTCTTCTTGACGTATCAAATGAAACTTCAACTTCGGCAAAACATGGAAACCAACCAAAACACTGACGCCAGTCGCGATATTTTTGTGTTGAAATTATTCGCCCTCTACAAAATAACATTTAGTAGCAAATTTATATTCAAAAAACAAATCGGACAGATCAAAATAGTTGATCAGAGCTCAACTCACAATTCTGTATGGACTAGACTAAAAGATCAACTACAAATCAAGTCATTGATGTATTGAAAACTGAATCAAAACAAGGAGGAATTTTCAGAAAAAAATTTCTTCATTTATATATTTATTAGTAGTTGCCGCTTTGGGGTATATCTTTTGCATTCCATAGTTTTATTAGCCTTGAATACTTACGTCAAATTTTTACACCAATATCCTGGTCCCCAAGTGCACTTTTCAGAACCCAAATTGTGTTTTTTATGTCCTGGACGAGGAGGTACAAATACCCCACTCGTGAAAGCTGAAAAATGTCATTAGTCTACAATTTGTCCGCATAAAGAAATACCGACAGAATATTTCAGAGGCAACGAAGACGGTATTAGGATATAGTGTTGATGTTTGAAGGTCATAAGATTGGGTTCAAGAGTTAATTTCAACAAGATGTTATGAAAGACGCTAGAAAGTCATCAGTCTTGAAAATAATCAACTTTTCCTTGAGAATTACAGGTTCGGACTTTGTCTGAAAAGGTATCAACAATTTCGAAATCTATGAGAACAAAATTAATTAAATCTTATACATACTAAAAATAACTGGACTGTATTAGGAGGAGTTAGTTATCAAAAATGAGAAAAAAATAAAAAAGGAACAGCGAGTGTGATATTCCAACAAAAATTCTAATTTGCGAGGAAAACAAATTATTCTAATCTGAAATGAACACTAAAAAAAATGCAAAATTTTACAACATTACATGGCTGACTGACTGCGAATAGCCATGATGATCCTAGAGTTATTAACATTGCCTACCCAAGAAACGAGGCTAATGACCAATGTAGTCGATGCTGATGATAAAAAAAAATGCAAAAAAATTATAAGTTACAAAAAATATTTCAATACAAGCTATTTCACGACATTTCGATTGTTTGTATGTTTCTCAAATTCAAAATCTTCCTGCGTACATTCGCAGAATAATCTAGATTAAATAATAAAAGAAATTAATTTTTCATTTTTATTGTATTTATATAAACGCTTCTGTTTAAAAACAAAATCATTATTTTAAAACATTTTCTAATCGAAACTATAACTGGATATACAGTGTCACGCATAAAGTCCGCATCAAATGGGTTTTTTTTTGTTCATTTCTTCAAGCAACTTTTGATTTCTCCATTAGGTTGTGCTTTAAAAATGATGCCAAATGACATGCATATGAGCGATCAAGTGAGGCGGCCAAAAGTGTTCCATATTGCGACTGATTACTTTGCCCCTAAATATTTCCAAAAGACGCTCTTTAACCACCCTTGTAGTATGAATAGGTGCA
>WOGN01008881.1:0-11072 GCA_015342105.1 Leptinotarsa texana
TCTGTTAAAAGAATTATAATACTAGTGACTAGAACTTAAAAAAATATTTTTGACAATAAATCGGACTCAAAAGTGAAAAATTAATATACGCTTATAAAGTACATTGAACTGAAAAGTTGAAAATAAATATAGTTTGAAAAAAATAACAACCACGTTTTTTTTAAATAAGCATAAAACAATAAAGATCGAAATGAACTAGTATTATCATGAAAAAGGAGTGGGCCCTAGATGTACACAAAATATGGCAGAAAAGCGCATACGCTTTCTTCACAATAATACTAGTATTTTTTGATCATTATTGTTTTATGCTTATTAAAAAAAATATTTTTAACTTTTTGGTTCGATGTTCTTTAAAAGCGTGTTTTTTAGTTTTTTTAAACTATATTTATTATGATGTTTTTCTCTCTTTGCTTATCATCTCTTAGCAAGAGAATAATATATAGTTTTTTCTCAGTATAACCAGTTATTGTTCGTTCAAGATATGGCGAGTACGAGAATTTCTCGTTCTGGTATATCTCTCCCACATGAATACTTTCTTCGATAATCAGACTGAAATTGCTGAATACCATACCAAATTTCATCAGTATAAACAGTTATAATAATGAATCGCAACTTTCAACGTACTTGGGATCGAACGTTGAATGTGAGACCTCGTTAATCCTAGCACAAGTTTCGACTCTTGAACTTTGTCGTTAATAGGACGGTGACGGTTGGTTAACGGAGAATCGGATTTTAAACAATCACATCCGAAGACATTACACAAAGTGTATTTCATGCAACTGCTTAATTTTTTCTATATTCGTCATTAAAATGTGTTCCCAAAAAGATGCAGACGCTTCTCGGAAAAACAATCCACCAAATATTGTTGTGAGTTTATAGTTTATCCTTGATTATGGACCTTCTAGTTTTTTAAGCCGAAAGATGAAAGAGCCGAGGCGTCAGAGGAAGGCCCGATAACCGAAAGATCTGGCCTAATGAAGCTATCATGTGGTTTATAATCAAAAGACCGGCCCTGCGGGTCGAAATACTAGCCCTCCCAGAATCTGGTTCATTGGCGGAGGGAGCTATAAGTTTTTGTTTTGATGATTTATGTGAACGTGTCAAAATAGGAATGCCATCGTCAAAATATAGAGAAATGAAACGAGTTACATACCGTCGAGGTGTAGTACATTGTTTTTTATAATATAAATAGAAATATTTTACTTGGTGGAATTGTCAATGGAAAAAGATGAATTGAAAGAATTGCCAAGAGAGGTGTTTTCAAAATGATACTGAAATTATCAGTTTTCCTCTGAAAACATTTTTCACTTACATAAATCCATATCAACTTTCAACGTCGCTGATGACTCATGATGATTTATGATTCGCGAGTTTGAAGTGATTTTTTGGTATACTTTCAAATAAACAAAAATATTTTTACACCACGCTCAATGTAAATTTATCATAGGAAAAAACATTTGAAACCAAAATAATTATTCGATTGTACTTATTGATACCTGACTTTTTCAGGTAGATTTTTTCAGGTAGATTCATTATTTAGGTAGACGAATAGGTTCTAGGCTATAGTATATAATGGTGTAATTTAGAACTAACTCTCAGTTATGCTTGAAGAAGCCATTGTATAGAGAAACACGTGTCGCGGTTTTTGTAAAACTCTTATAGTGAAAATCATGAAATTGATGAATAAATAAATACATATTGTTTGTGAAAAATTAAAATTCACACGACTTCTTTAACAGACGGCGTATACTCTCTATAACATATTTTGTCCTAGTAAATTATCCATTAACATGGTTCTATTGGGTAAAAACTGGAAGTTAGGTGATAAAATCAATTCATGAAAAACCGACGACTTACTCAACCACGAACGGAGAAAGTGATAGTACAAAGATCTTACCTAGGACCCACATCATTTGCAGTTTTACTCGATTTTTCCAAAACATAAATAACTTTCATTTGTTTTGAGAAGTAGTTACAAAAAGAAAAATCTACTTGAATACATGAATACCTTTTTTACTGCAGGATAACACTGGACTTTGTAGCTAGTTCTATGTTCTGTATCTGGTTTCAATATTTTATATTTGAGTCCATGTCTGTTTCTCAGTGTATTCATTGTTCTACCTTTTTTTTTCAATACTTTTTTATATTTGATAGCATTTTATATTCAAGTTTAAAATTGGGTTTATTCTATATACAGTAGAGAATGTGACTGTTAGGTTCCAAAAAGGCGTTATTAGTTATGTTCTGTACCAAAAACTCCGCGGGGTAGGCGATCATTGGGTTCGAGAATTGTGTACCCTGGGCAGACGTAGCGACCCAAGAATGATACCCTTTCATTCGCCCAGCTGAAATTTCTGCCGATTTGAGGTTAGATTAGGTTAGGTCCAAAGTGAGAGGGTTTATTGTGGCTAATACCTATTCACACTCGACCAAATAAACCCAGCTTTGAAGTATCATTATACTTAAGACTTCTCTGATCACTTCTGCTTTACGCTCATATATAAAAAGCCTATTCCTGCTGCGTAACCACGCCACTGTCTATAACTGTGCCAAACCTCGGCGTGCCACCAACACACCGCAGGTATTTCTGTAACTACCACTTTTAAGCTAATCGACCGGTAAATATTAGGTTATTCTCCATAACGTGTACTTTCGAAAATATATGCCGACTGAAGCCTCAATGAAAGTTATTACCTTCCCGGAACGCTTTTATTTCAATCAAACAGGTGATATTAAATTTCTGGCGTGGAACTGAATAAATAAAAGTGGTATAAAACATCACGTGAATTATTGTTATTACGTTACATGAAATTCCTGCATATTTTGATGATTCGCATCGTTGATGTTTTTCAGGAATGGAAATAAGAAGTATCGTAACGAAAACTCATAGTTGGTGATAGTTTGTACTGGAACCTCTAGCGTAAAATTAATCTATCGAAAACACTTTAGCCAATGCCAGAACAAAAATTACGGTATCTCGACGCGCGTTTCGGTTGCCAAGTTAGCGTCCTCAAGAGATCATTAGTTAGTGTTAGGGACTCACCAGAATTCATCGAGAATATCAAAGATGTGAGGTTGCGAGAAGGAGAGATCTCAGTATCCTTTGACGTATCTTCTTTATTTCCAAGTGTAAACATACCAAACCAATTGAATGTTTGAAGGATCTTTCAGATGTTGATGGAATAAGTGGTGAAGTAGTTGAAGAGTACATCCGGTTTACCAATTGTTTTCATAGGCATCATGTTAGTACGGCAAAGGGAAACCCATCAACTCCTTTGATGGCTAATCTGTTAATGAGCAGATTTGAAATGAAAGCAAGAACATTGTTGAGTTACTTTCCACGAACCTGGATCCGATACATGGATGATGTATTTGTTATTTTCGATACGAATATGAGTAAGGTAGAGGAAGAACTACGAATAAGTATCATTCTTAGATGTACTATTTATTAAAAATGTCGATAAAGTCTAGATTTTTATGTACATATAAATAATACGAACACTTTATGGTATATCCCTGACAGCTCCCATCATTGCTCACAACAAAAAATATCGTGACTACAATTGCTTGTCCATAGACTACTCACATTTTTCTTGTGCAAAGAAAGGTATAAGATTGAGAAAAAAGTTGTTAGAGAGGTGACTCAAAATAATGGGTATTCATTAAACATACTGGATAAATTAATTAGAAAACAGAACTATAGGTAGTATCTTCGTAATGCCTCGACTTTTCGAAAATAAAAAGATTCAAAATTCATAGTGCTTCCATATAAACCCGAATACACCAGAATGAATTTCAAAACTGCATGTACACCTCAATAAGTATTGGGAAGTCCGAGAGACAAAGATATTAGAGAATAAATAGTATGGGATTTACGAGATAAGCTGCGAGGATTGTGATACGAAATATATTGGTCAAACCGATCGGACTATAATAGCTCGCTATAAGGAACATGTTTCGGTTTCATAGACCGAAGAAATCTAGTGTCGCCCAACATAACACTGAGAACGATGATAGAATGATCGAGAAATATTTAAAATTGTTGAGATTGGTACATGACAACAGGTTTCTGGGAGCCTTCGAAAGCTTGGAATCGAAATGTGCGAAATGAGTACTATGAATAGCGACAAAGGTCCTATTTCAAACAATTTGGTCTTCTACGTGATAGTTCTGAATGAAATACCTACTGATAAATATTAAAAATGATCAGTAACATTGGGGAAATACATAACAAATTAAAGGTATTAAAAACATGTAGTTTAGTGTAGAATCAATAGCAGATAGTCGTTATACTAACCGGTATAGTGAGGCTACTAGGATATAAAAACACTAAAGTAGTAGGAAAATTTAGTCATAATTATCTCCTGAGGACGCTAAACGCACAAACGTATTATAACAGCCGCTTTTTCATTTTCACTGTTTCACAATGACGAACTTTTGAGTACCTGATATGTGCGGAAATTGATATTTTTGCATGTACAATTGTACTACTATTGTGAAAAATTCAATGACGGTTAGGTATACAAATAGACGTCAACTATTTCTGTCCTTTTTTTGTTCAACCATAGACTTCATTTTCATAGTGTGGGTATAGTGTAACGTAGAATGATGTTATACTTAGAATCAGTAGACTTTGTGTATATGTCTATTGTAAGAAGTCAGAAAATTGTTTGAACTTTGAACCGATACCGATTCTATGTGTTATTCATGAAGTTTCAAAATGTCTTTTCTGTGATTGGAATTTTAAGATATGAATTTAAAAGTGGATGATATAAAATCATATTGTGAAATTGTTCAATTTCAACTAATCAAAGTATTTCACAACAGTTTTTTTTATATTATAGTTTTACCAGGAAAAAGCATAAAAATCATAATATAGTCGAAATCACCAAGATCATAGGATCATTAAAAATTGTGAATTCGTAAAAAGGATATCTGTTTAAAATCTGTTCAAAATCTATTTTTCCGATACCATACGAACGACAACACTCACTCACTCACTTGTGTGAGCTGAGGACTAACGAGGACTTACCTTTCAACGCGTGATTCCTAACACGGTTGCAGAATCATTCCAGTTTCAACCAGAAAAATTATCTCGAGAAAAATATCTGGTTGAGGCGGGAATCGAACTCACGGTCTTCCGGTCGTGAGTCGGGCGCACTACCACCGCGGCCAATTTCACATGATCATAGAAAGTATAAGAACCTCTAAAAGCATAAAAACAGGAATGAATTGAATAAATGAGACACAAAAAGATCGACTGAGACGTCTCTTGCTGCACTGTAAAAATAGGTATTAGGTGGCTTCTGCTGGAGACTGACGAAATATCGGATCTTAAGAATCAGAGAAGTCTATTTGGGGGAGCTTCGAGTTTCCTTGTTGGTTTCTGAAAATCGGATTTCGATCAGTTGTGAGGTTTAGTGCATTAAACTTCAGGATGAGACCCTGTGTTTTGTTATTATCCCTGTCAAGGCCATTATTGGAAAGAGAAGAAAATTAAGAACATTGAAACTATCCACTTCAAGGTGGGGAATGCAAAACCCTATTAAAACTCTCAAGTAAACCGTACACTTTGTTTTATCAATGTTTGATGAAACTTGGAGTTTGGATCCCAAACAAATCCATTGGATTTATGTGATGATTGTCAGACTAATGCTCACTTATGGTGCAATTGCCTCGTGGCCGAAGACTCTACAGAAAACGGCCCAGGCGTGCCATCAGTACAACACTGTCAGCGGCCATGGAGATCTTTCTAGATCCACCTCCTCTCCACATTTTTCTGGACAGAGAGACTAGATGTACTGCATATAGACTTGTGCACCTTGCCAATCGCACAAATCAATTCAATGCAGAGTGCAATAGACTGTTGGTTGATACTGGAAGTCACAGCATTCTTGAAATGACCTCTGAGTTTATGCCTCCAACTGTCAACTACAAATTGTCTTATAAAGTAGTGTTCCCGAGAAGAGAGGAATAGATCTTAAGGGAGAAGAAAATATCAAGAATAGATTGTTGATGGTTCACAGGTGGATCTGATGCAGGTGTTTTTTCAGTCGCAGACTCAGAATAAAGATATCAACCTGCCTAGGAACCTATGAGACTGTATTTCAAGCGAAAATTTACGCTATTAAATTGTGTGCGGAGAGATTGAAAGAATCCAACCTCATACACAAGCCAATAAAAATATTATCTGACAGTCAAGCGGTGTTGCTTCTACCAAGCAATGTCTATATTGATAGCCAATTACCAAAAACAACTCTTTTCGAAAGGAAGACTCAACAGATTGTCTCTGGTCTGGATTTCTGGCCATACTGGCCTGGAAGGCAATGAGGCTGCAGACTTCTTTGCAAAGGAGGGCGCTGCAAGCAGCTTCATCGGATCAGAATCTGTCATTGACATCGCCTCAGGCTTTGCCAAACAAAGATCAAACACTTGGATGGCAGGAAGGTTCATGGACTTCTGGGGCAGAATATTTCAGAATTGGCCCACTCCGAGGCGTTTATTCACCCTTCGAAGCTCGATACCAGTTATTGGAGTACAGTTGGGATGAACTACGATGTCTAACAGGTCTAACAGGTGTAACAGGTCACTGTCATTTGAATCATCATATGCAGAGACAGTACCAGAGCTTACCATCTGTCCTGAAAGACCACTCACAGTACAAACTAATCAGCTTCGTTGAGAAGCTGAGATTATTTGGTGGAGTGTGAATAGTTGTAAGCCACAATAAATCCTTGCGAGTTGCGATGGAGGGTCGAATGAACCTACTCACTTTGGACCTAGCTCAACGTATATCGGTGTAACAAAATTATTCTGCAGCGACAAGTGTTGGAGAAGGGTATAGTATTTCTAGAAACTTCTGTAGATGGCGTTCAAATGAAAGCTTTGAATTTGGTAATATTATTTTTCCTATTATGAAATTTCATTGTCACTGATTTTTTGGTGTTCAAGACTGGGCGAAAGCGTTCACACCAAGAAGAGAATTTATCGATTATGCTACTAATTTCGGCTACCATATCATCCATAGTGTGTCCAGTGAAAGTAACAGTGGTGTCATCTGCAACATCGTTATGTGACAGTCCCTCATGTATTCAGGACAAATCATTAATGAATATAATCGAAACTAATGGGTCTGAGACTGAGCTTTGAGGAACACCCAATTTGATAGCATACTCATCTGACAGGGATCCTTCTTTTTGACTGACAAACAGCGCCCTCCAATATAGAAGCTCATCCATTCCAATACATTGTTTGGGAGACCAAGACTAATCCACTCATCAGGTGGAGATTCTCATGACAAAGAGTCAGATAATGCCTCATACAAGTCAAGAAACACACTTATAATAAAGTTACCAGCATCAAAGTTTGACTAAATATTTTTCAGAAAGTGATATGAAATTGTTTCTGTGGAACGATTTTTCCTGAAGTCATGCTGATTGTCACATAACAGGCTGATGATTTTTACGTGCTCCATTATTCTGGATGCTACAATGTTGATGAATATTTTTTAAAGTAATAATAATGTTAAATGGTTTTCATTTTTATTTTAGCAGAGATTTTTAGCTTACGCTATTCTACCACTCAACTAAGAATATTTTCTTACATGAGTCTATGAATAGTTGAACAGTGGCATAACTTGAAACTTTGGAAAGTAAAATGAATTGGATAATTCAATTAGGTTCAGTTAAATTCATTTTGATTCAATTCTGGCGGATTCACTTTCTTGACATATTCGGTTGCAAAATAAGTTATTTGGTGATTTCTATCGAAGAAACAATGTTGGCTGGGTCCCGATTCAAACTCTGCCCGTTTCAAAAGTATGTTTAGTGAGTCGCCCATATCAATTTTTGTGTATAATGCAGAATTATAGCCTGAATTCTACTGAGGATCGCAAAATTCTCTGAAAATTTATGAATTTTTTTAAAGGCAACTGAGAAGCACAAAACAATTTTGAAATAAATCAAACGATACCGATATTGAAGATGAAATATCGTTAACCATATTACTTCATTCTGCTCCCATTATTTCTGCAAAAGAATTTACTAGGCTACAGTTGGATGTGAATTACCCTGTATATAGTTCCACAGGTGTGTGGGAATTGAAACAACGTATGCATTAATCAAGCAGTTGTTGCATGTGCGTTATTAATTACAAGTGACAGGAGCAATCAAAGATAATTAGTAAGATATTTTCTTAACAAACTGACAAGGTCAAATCTGAAAATATTAATTATTAATGTTAGCCGTAGTCATCGTGAGTATCTTCATTACTGGTTTATTAACTATATAAGGCTACCGTCGGATGCTGTGATGGATTTGTTCTGCGAATGAGACAATAATAATTGAAAGAGAAATTTCATTTCCAATGAAACAGACAAAATATTTGGTTAGTTATTCAAAAATAGTTTGTTTGTGCGGATTATTTCACGTTTTGGAATTTCAGTTATGCAAATACAGAAATATGAAAAATTAGAAATGAAGGCACAAATTTCTTTTCAACATTTTTCAACAAACTCTTTTGAAAAGTCATCAGGACAATTTATTTCACCGTTGATATATAGTTCATCAATGAAACTTCGTTCTCCACACCACCTATGGAAATTCATCAATGGGTACCACTCAATTTTTTATATTTTAATGATTATAGAAAAATTAATAGGAACACCGTCAGACTTGCTGAAGAAATTTACTTCAAAAATTTGATTGATAACTCACGAAATGAAATGAAGGAAGTTGATCTATCATAAAAGATTTGAGAAATGGTACCTAAAAGAGCAAATACATTGAAATGCCAATTAGTGCAGACAATATTGATGAATTATACTGTCTGATTGGACATAAGCTTAGTCAGAATATGTATCTGTAGAGTAGGAAGGGTGAGTGTAGGTCCACAGCACTAAGTTTACATGTGACCCATTGTACATCCTCCCGAGGAGTTGTCCTCCTAGACCATCGTCCATCATGTGCTTACCAGGAAGAACAGGTCACTATGAGATACTTCCTCTCATTGACGATAACTCCGGACACTCGCAAAAGACATGCTTCGTAGTTTCATCTTGCATAGACCTGTGTCCACTAACCCTATAATATAGAGGTGTCTCCTTAGTTGACAGTGGTTAGTCAGGAATCCTACTGTGTATCCTTGTCATCGCCAGATATTTCTTCAGGGCTAGCTTCCCAGGGTTACCCAGGGTGATCCTGGCAAAAATGCATCGTTTGATTCCATCCCATCTCGTTGAGGATTTAGCATGGGTGTGACGTTTGGCTAATTTCGCATTTGTCGAAGTCATCAGGCCGTAGGTGTTACAGGGTCCTAATATTCTCAGTCCAGTCGCTTCCCTGGCTGAAGAGTCAGCAATGCTATTACCTCTACTCCTGCCATACCCGCCAATCCACCTCAGGATGCAGTTATTATCCACCAAGGCTTTGGCCCTGTGGTAACACGTTGTCTATTTAAGGCTGATAGGACTTGTTTTTGCTAGAAATTCCTTTCCTGCTTATTTCTTTTGTGGCGATTGAGATACCAGCCAGTTCTGTTTGAACCACGCTGGTATTTTTTCCCATTCCACACTTATTCTTCAGGTTTAGTGATCTGGAGTAAACTCCACATCCTGAGCCTTGCTTAGTTAGGATATTGTGGTATTATATGATCCACTAATTAGTTTAGAAAATGTTGCAATCAATAAATCTTTCCAACTGGATGATACGAATATTGATGAACTGTTTGTTACAGTGATATAAGGAATCAATCAACATCTGATTATGATGAAATTTCAATCAAAATTATTGAAAATCTTTCAACGAAAGTGCTCAAAACTCTTATACAACTAATCAATATTTCATTTAGAAATGGCAGGATTCCATCCTTCCTAAAATTGTCGATACTGATTCCTGTGTAGATGTTCCATCAAATTATCGACCAATCATCATTTATATTTTTCGTGATACAATATTATTGTCTTTTATTTTATATTATTTCCATTACTTCATATCTACTGATCAATTATTCAACTTGTTCCCTTGAAAAAAAATTACTTTTACTTTACTCGTATTCCTATATGCAAAACTAATTAGGGAAAGACCCTTTTCAATTTCTCTTTCATCATAACATAACAAGTGAAAACCTATTTTGAATTCAGAAAAATAACATGATGCACTATTCTCTTCCTTGGTTGAGTTATATTCCAATAAGCATGCGGTAGATGTTTTGCAGCGATGTTTTGTGACCTTACGAAAGCATTTGACTGCGTTGATCATTAAATACTGCCACGTAAGCTGAATAGAGGAAAACACTACGGTGGTTTGAGTCGTATCCAAGGTTCACAGTCAAATTGTGAAAATAGCATAATATTCAAACAGTATTGAAATGAATACTGGTGTTTCACAGGAGTCGGTTCTAGGTCCCATTTTGTTCTTGTTGTATTTAATAAGTATTAATATATCTGGAACACTCACTCTTTTTGCCGACGACAACACTAGATTTTGGCATTGTGAATATACTCAATGATATATTCAATGAGACAATAGCTCACAAAAAAATGAGTCTTGGTGTGACTCCAATCTACTCTCCTTCAATAATTCCAAACCAAATATTATGACTTTTGAATGTTCACTTCATAAATTATCTGTAATAAGGATTGTAACAAATTGTATTGTATATATGATACTCAAAAAAGAAAGATGAAGAGACAAATATTGATACCAATCAATACACAAAAATAATTAAGAGAATTTTTAGTAGTAGACCCTATTACAGTTTGACTCTGTTCTAAACCAATCATTTTTAACCCAACATGTTTTATGTGTATGTATGTTTCAATCATTTTTTTTAATCTATGATTTTTGTACTTTAATTTAGTGAACGTATATTTTACTTACATTTTTATATTCATAGGACAATTATGTATTATATTTTATATATATTTACTAGCTTCGTCAACAAGTTTTTTCATTTTACATCTTCTTTATTCTCTTTCTCTTCATATTCCTCTCCCTGTTTTCCTCTTCCTATTCCTTTTCCCATCTCTATTTCTTTCAATATTCTTATTACTGTTCCTCTGCCTCTTCCTCTCC
>WOGN01008882.1:0-11072 GCA_015342105.1 Leptinotarsa texana
TTATTGCTATTCATGTACTTGAGAACATATCTTAGTTCATATTCATTTGATCAGCTACTGTTTCTATATTATCTCCTGAAATTGATAACAAAGTGTCGTCTGCAAAAAGGTTCATGAAATCACAATCATGGGTGATATCTATATCATTCAGGTAGATTAAAAATAATATAGGTCGCAAAACACTTCCCTGAGGTACCCCGATAATTATATCGTGAGATGATGACACTGAATCCTTTAATTTGGTTACCTGTTTGCGTTGTGATAAATAATCAGTCAGTCATAACGAAACAGTTTCCCTGATACCAATATATAATATGTGGCGATCAATTGTCTCAAAAGCTCTTTTAAGATCTAAAAATACGGCTATGCTATAATGTCCCTTATATATTGATTCTTTCCATTTTGATGTTGTGACTTGTAATGCAGACTAACATGAATGATGTTTTCAGAAACCTGACTGATATTTTAGTAAAATATCATTATTTTTCTAGATATTCAATGAGTTGATTATAAACTGCGAGTTCTAATATTTTTTCAATACAAGGCAAAGTTGTGATTGGTCTAAATTCCCAGGATTTATTTGTGTTAGGGACTTTCTGAATTGGCACAAGAACACTGGTCTTGAGCTCCTTCTGGAATCTGCCAGTGCTCAAAGATGTATTTATAAAATGTAACAATGCATGTAATATAACACCAAACGTTTTTTTTTTACAATTGAGTATTTCACTGTAGTCATACTATTATATGCTGTTTCTTTAAGTTCATATGGATTTATAGATGAATTGTGTTCGTTTCTACAATAAAAGATTTTGCATTCTTTTATATTTTACTGGGAAAATCGATTTCACTTCGTCTAATTGGTTATTATAGGGCACAGCAAAAATTTACAATACCCGATGAAGAATCCTGGGATAACCAAATTGTACAGGAACCAGTTGAGTATCATAAACTTCTTCTACCTCCTAGCAACGTCCATCTTATCGACAATCCCGTGAAGTTCGAACATCTTCTGGATATCGGTTTCCAAGTAAGTTATTCAACGGCAAAGCAGTACAAACCCTTGTTTTTACTCCGCATATATTCAATTCATTTTTCAAGGAAGTAGACCTCATCGGGGTCGACTGCGAGTGGAAACCAAGTTTCGGGGGCCAAGTCAGCGAGCTCGCTTTGATGCAGATAGCCACTAGGAAAAATGTGTTCGTTTTTGATATAGTCAGCCTTAACAGTCACAAGTTGCCGCATCTTTGGCAAGAGCTTGGGAACTTTATATTCAACAACAGTCATATCCTGAAAGTAGGTAAGACGATTTCTTCACACGTATGTTCAACAACTTAGTTAGGACATGGAAATTGGTCCCTGGGTTACCGCACGTTTCTACTGATTGGTTTTAGGTTTCAGTTTATCGGGTGATTTCCATATGATCAGGCACGCCCTGCCGGATCTCAACTTCAACACCAGGCAAATGGGTTTCTTGGATTTAGGTTCATTATGGAAAAGCATCGAGAAATTTCCCGAAGTTAAATTACCGTTTGAAGGTGAGTCAAATTGATAACTCAACTAACTGTAGGCATGGAAATATGATACTCATTTGTATAACCTGGGTGGAAAAGATAATATTCACATTACCAGCACAACACATCGAAGCACTATAAACTCCTTATATTCCGAAGGTGTTCAGGAAATAATTAAGTTACCTCAAATACCATAAAAACGTCACCTTGGCTGAACTTGTTGAAAGAACAATTGAAATAACTTTTACTGAATAAATTTTGTAATCTTGAGAATCAAATAACTGGTTATTTCAAATAAATATATATGCTGTCTTTGATATTTTTTTTTCTTTTTATCTTAAAATCTCATTCATGTTTTTCTGATAGGCGTATTTCATTTCTACATTAAGAAATACCAGAATATGTTCAATCTCTCTTCGAGTTTTATGGCAATTATTGTCTCAGTATATTAGGTTCCTTTATTCAAATGAATATCTATTTATCTAATATCTATTTATTTGTGAATTAGGTGAGAAGTGTGGGGTTGTTTTTGAATTCTTGGTGTCAGGTGTGGGGTTATTTTGAATTTTTGGTGTCAGGTGTGGGGTTATTTTGAGTTTTTGGTGTCAGGTGTGGGGTTATATGGAATTTTTGGTGCTAAGTGTGGGGTTTTCCAAATAGTGAATTTTTTGGCATCAGATATAAGCTTTTCGAAATCTTGGCGTCAGGCATCAAAGCATTATTTGTTGGAAAAATATTGTACATTACAGACATTTTCCCAAAAACTCGTAAACAATTTAGATTTAGATCACGAGTTTATCTTCTTTTATTTGTATCAACGCTCGCTACACAATTCTTATTCTGGAAATGAAGTATCATTACCTGCATTTTTCAGTACAAAAAGGCGGCTCCAGTTTGTGCACTCTGGTGCACCATTGCCTGGGAAGGCCGCTCGACAAGTCCGACCAGTTCTCCAATTGGGAGAAACGTCCTCTGCGCGAGAGCCAAATTTCTTATGCCGCTCTCGACGCGTTTTGCCTCATTGAGGTCTACGACGTGTTGCATAAGTGCTGTGATAATGCTGGCTTCCCGTTCGAAGAAACCTGCTACAACCTCATGACGAACGAGAAGGCAGCCAAGAAGAAGCCCAAGAAGTTTACCAATAAAAATGTATGTTTCGATTTCTGATCGATTATTAGTAACGATTGACGAGTAATTCCTTCCAGAAACTTTCTTCTCCGAAACAAGAGTGCTCCCAAGGTGCGAGCCCTCATGAGCATCCTGTTGCCGCGGAAGAACTCAAAGTCGTCTGTGATACAATGCTGCAAGGTCTGGGGAAGAAGTTGAGGAGCTGCGGAATCGATACAGCCATTTTGGAGAACAATCAGCATCACACGGATTGCGCAAAGTATGCTATGGACCACAATAGATATATTTTGACGAAGGGGTTTGAGACATTCAAAACGGTGGGTACCGACTTTAGCAAAAATTATTGAGAAATTAGTCAAAGTACGTTTAGATAAATTCTTAAAACTGCATTATAAGCAAAAACCAGTTCATTTGGTAGTTATTGAATTGATGACTGAAAAAAAAATCAGATGAGCTGTATGTGTGAAACATTTTTCCAAATATTTGTCTAGTAGGTTTTGAGTGCCTGCATTGTCAATTTGTTTCAGTTGCGTGGTTATGTTCCTTCTGGACACTGTCTCAGGATCATTAGCGACGATGTTGAAGAACAACTCAGAGAAGTGATAAACTATTACAAGATTATAATAACTAAGGATCATGTGTTCAGTAGGTGTCAGGTGAGAATTTATTTGAATAAGCCATACGAAATATGTATAACAATAATAATAACATTTATTTGGTAAGTAGGATACATTCCTAATATACAACAACAAAATTAGAACTAACAAATAATTGATTAATATTCCATAAATCATGACTTATGATCTTATTATTAACTTCAGTTACATTTGTTATAAATATGATGCAGTAGATCAGTTTTAAACCTTTTTATTACAGTTGAAGCTGATTTAATTGAATGAGGCAATTTGTTGTATGTATCAAAACCTTTGACATATACTGAGTTCATACTGATTTTGGTATTAGTTAGTTCTATGTATACTGTTATATTTGTAAATATCATGATTAAAACAAATAGATTTTTTAAGATATGTTCCAGTTAAATCATTCACAATTTTATGCACAAATATCATTGTCTGGTATAAAAGTCTCTGGGATACCGAAAGCAAATTTAGGGTTTTTAACATTGTAATTTTGAAGTGAGGATCATGACAGAAGTTTTACTCACATTCAATTTCAATTTATCAATTTTTATATATTTTTCAACTTTTTGCAATATCACATTCATTTTCTGTACAGCAGCATCCAGGCTTATATCACTAAAAGCTAATAGAGTATCGTCTGCAAACAGGTTATCAAATCAATTTATATTATATTATACCAGTTTCCACATTAAAAAAAATATTCAGTAACGGGAAGTTATTTAATTCTATTTGGTCATTCAGTAAATGACCTGAATTCTTGAATCTAATTATTTCTAAACATTCTGAAAGATTGAGTTTCAAACTCATTTTCTTTTAAATGTAACCTGTCATAGTCGTGATTGACATTTGCAAATGTGAAATTGGTCTATCCATCCAAGAAACTACTTATATGCTCTTTAACTCTTAAAATGCATCTACTTCGAATTGTACGAAAATATATAAAACGTTGAATATATAGATTTTAGTTGGTATAGTCACGCCTGAAGAAGCTTTTGTATAGTGAAACACTTATTGCGTTTTTGTACAACTATTTATTGAAAATTCATTGTTTCTTGAATAAGTTATAATTTCCATCAAGTATCAGTCGATTTCATCACAAATCTCAAGAGTATTACTTAGCAAAGTGTTTTTATTCACGTGATCATACTGCATGCATCCCCGGAAAACAGTCATTACACCTTTCAAATTCAATATAACTGAAATTGACATTGATTGCTGCTATATTTTTATGTAAGGATAAGGAGACAACAAGAGGTTATTCAAATTGATGTTATTGCCTCATTATTTGAATATGAACCTAAGAATGATAAGAATCAGAATGTGTTTATTATTTGGTCGCTTTATGAAAATCCACGAACTCCATTACAATTATTTAAAATCACAGTAAAAAACATTTAAAAGCTAAAAAGTAAGATCTCTTTAATCCTTAGCTAGGACAAGGTGTTATCTGTATCTGTAGAGTACGGAAGGTGAGGGTAGGCCTACAGCACTTAGGCCACATGTGACCCATTGTACATCCTCCCGAGGAGTTGTCCTCCTAGGTCATCGTCCATCCTGTCCTTTCCAGGAAGGTGGACATGTCGCTGGGAGACATTTCCTTTATATCGGCAGGTGTAGGCCAAGAGGTTGTCCACTAGCCCCATATTGTGAAGGTGTTTCCTTAGTTGGCATGGCCAGTCAGAAATCATACTGTTAGGCGTAGATTTTTCCTGGTCATCGCCAGATATTTCTTCTGCGCCACTTTCCCAGGGTCGCCCAGGGTGATCCTGGCAAGATTGCATCCTGTGATTTCATCCCATCTCTTTAGGGATTGAGCATGGGAGTGACGTTTGACTAGTCATCAGGCCGTAGGTGCTACTGGGTTCTAAAATTCTTAGTCCAGCCGCTTCCTTGGCTAAAGAGTCGACAATGCGATTGCCTTTACTCCAGTCGTGCCCTTTAACCCACCTCAGGATAATGTTATCTACCGAGGCTTTGGCTAAATCTCGGTGGCACTCTAGTACTAGCCCTGAGGTAACACATTGTCTGTTCAAGGCTAAGAGGGCTTGTCTGCTATCAGTGCAGATTGTTATGTTTTCGCCAGAAATTCCTTTCCTGGTTATTTCTTTTGTAGCGATTGAGATACCAGCCAATTCTGTTTGGACCACGCTGGTATTTTTCCCATTCCCCACTTAATCCTTAGGCTTAGTGATCTGGAGTACACTTCACATACTGAGCCTTCTTTGGTTTTCGATACGTCTGTATATAAGCGTATTGCATTTGTGGCATGTGACTCGGTGTTCTGTTTTATTTGTATTTTGTGGGTTTTATTAAACACAAACCTGGGTTCAATTGCATCACTGCTTGCCTATAGCAGAGGTTGCGCAGTAAGCGCTTCTCGCCATAGGCTCAGTCTCAATTGACCCATTTCTACTTCGAGCTTTACACCAGCCTTGTGCAATCGTAACATGGCCATTAACGGGTAAATAGACATGTTTGAAACAATGACCAAAAATAAACTGATTTTTATTTTTATTAATCCTCAAATTATGTACCTAGTTCAAATCGTGGTAAGAAAAGTGAACTACTAAAAGGTAAGGGAAACTCGTTTTTTATTTTATGAGACAAACTACATTCTTCTCTGGGGTTAAACCAGTCTAAAAATCATGAACTCTGTTCCCATTTCAGAAAATGAAATGCAAAGATTGACGTGTTTTTTCATCCTGAAGATGATTTGTCTTATCTATAGAGTCAACATGAACTCTGAGCCACTCTTATTAACATGTTTATTCATCTGAGTCTTATCTGAAAAGTCATTATGAACTCTGTGACTCATACCTGCATTATTGTGTTTGTGTCTATGTTATCATAAAAAAAATTATATATTTCTTCATTTTATCTTTATTGGTCCCTATTTTAATTGAACAATTTTGATAACTGTACTTCGTCAAAGATATCAACCTTATTGGCAAAGCATTAGTAGATTGAAATTTTGAATTGTAGTAAAGATTTCTTATTAGCAAAATAGAGTTCTATTTGTGAAGAAACCCAGTTTTCAGTTCTGTAAAGTCAGCCTATTATATTTTCAGTAAGTGTGGAATGACTGCGGTTTCATATTTTCGACTTCAATAACCTCCAGACTCTCATACCGGATGATGCTTTTTTTCAGGCCCATATAAAAAACTGAAATTGATGATCTTTTCTCGGAGACGAAACGGTTTGAAAATCTGAAAACGCCATCTTTTACAGATTGAAAAGTGGCAGTGAGAAAGTATTTTTGGTTTTAATTATTTTCCCAAAAAAAAATCAGAAAACATTTAATCAAAATTGACGAATTTTGGTTCTATTCGAATTAATCCGAAACTAATTGGAATTTCTTGAATTTTGAAACGTCATTTAAGTAAGCTCTAAAATAGACAATTGAACCAACTTTTCTTTCGGTTTATGATTTTCTCATGCTGGCTCTCCTGATCTTGGACACAGATAAGGACTGCATACATTTGACTTTTTCCATACCAGTCTACGTGAACTGTTTGAAAAATAAAGTGAATGTTCAATGTTCGATAAGAGATTTTTAATTTCTAATGTGATCATACTACGATTCTAAAAAATGTTTACAAGTGATACAAGCATATCACAGAAGCTCAGGAAGATGTAAATGACAACGCTCCAGCACATCAACTTCAGCCATCGTATTTACCAGATTTGCCCCCCTGCGACTTTTTCTTGTTCCTAAGATTGAGGAGTATTATGAAAGGAGGGCGTTCTAGGACGATTGAGGAGGTAAAATCCGATTCGTTGAGGAAGCTCAAGCACATACCAAAAAGTGCATATCAGACCTGCAGCGAGGTTTGGAAAAAAACGCTGGCGCAAGTGTCTTATATCTGAGGGGGACTACTTTGATGGAGGCAAAATAGAAAATAGAAGATTAAATGAACATTCATCTTATTTTTTGAACTGACAGCGTACCTTGAACATTCTACTTCAGGTAGATTTAAGCCCTAGACTCTGTACTTTTTGTTGCGTTTTTATTTAGTTGAATGAATGAATTTATTTATTTGAATAGGAAGGAAATCCTAATATACAATTACATTAAAACATTGGTTTAATAATACATATACAATGACAACTTGAATCTAACTCTAAGTCAGACCTATATACCAACAAATATATAAGGGGGCTGTGGAAGAATTGACTGCAGAGTCTAACTGTTCTCCTTTCATTTACCTGCATTTGATACTTTTGTTTTGTAAAGTTATTTTGTATCATTTTATGTATTGGTAAATAATAAATGTATTATTATTATTATTATTATAAATCCCTGCAGCAACTCTTCAATACAAGAAAAGAAAATATGGACTAGATGAAATAATGATGCCACTCAAATTAATTTTTTGGCTTTGTTCTTGAATGAAACTGATCTTATCATATTCCGTTGTCTGTGAAAAAATAATTTGAATTTTGATTATTCCCAAAAAATATTCCTGTATCCATCAATTTCTATTTTTTACACGCTTTATATCAGCTTTACCTGTATGTATATATGTATGTATGTTTGTTTGTAACTCTCAAGCTCGTGATCTGTATTGTCAGAATTATAGGCATTATTGCTTGATCAATTCGCGAGCAAATGGTGCTGTACGTAACCTCATTGATATTTCTTGATATATTTGCTAGCAGATGGCGCTGTACGTAACTATCAACTATTGCTTGATCTGTTTGCGGGCAGATGAAGCTGTTTTGCTTAAGGTATTCGCGGGCAGATGTCGATGTACGTAACCTTATTGATATGTTGTTCAAAAGAAAATCTAAACTAAAAAATACATTTTGTACTACAGATAAAATATTTAAATATTTACAATTAACCGTTATTCAGTAAAAAAAAAGTTTTGAACGAAACGGAAGATACATTTTAAAATCGTATTCGATTATTTGAAAGCAAACCAGAATATGGATTTCAACAATGAAAACTTTATCGTAAATTGTACACCTAAAAAAATCAGTTACTCGAATATTTCAAAAATTCGAAAAATTAGAATCAAAGTGCTTGACATACATATCAAAGATCAATATGAGAAATAAAATTATTCATTGAAGAAATATTTTTAGTCCATTAATACTTTGAATGAAACTTCAAATCAAAACTGAATTGTATTTTGAAATTATTACTGCAAATTTTCTCTTACTTCGAAACTAATTTTACAACTGTCTCTCTTTTGGAGACTTACTGCATCTCAGTAATACTACAGAATTTGAGACCTCAAACTTTATTATGTTTGAGAGGAATTTTACATTCGTGCGCCTTCTGTTAAAGATTCATAATACTAGTGAGTAGAACTTAAAAAAAAACGGAAAGTTTTTGGCTTTCTACAACTCCATCTTGATACAAAAAAAGCCTTGGGGGTCAAGTGTCTTAAGGCAAAACACCGGTGTTTACCATGAGGATGGCAGTATTCTATGTAAGTGCAATTTGTTACCATTCATTTGAAGTAGAACTCATGTGAATGATATCTGCTTTTTATTCCACAACGAATGTTTGAAATACCAACTTGGTAGAGAAAAGTATCTTCTGTATAATTCAGTGTTCATATAGAAGTATTTGTTTCGAAAGAATTTTTTTCTCTCGTAATGTTTATATGAAAGTAGCTGTTTCAGGAGGACTTTCTTTCAGTTTGTGTCTGAAAGTTACTTCTTTGCATGGTCTACACATTCATGTATAGAGTTACTTCCTTCTTTTTTTTTTGGAAGATTCCCTCATCCTTCTTTTTTTGTATCAAGATGGAGTTGTAGAAAGCCAAACACTTTCTTTCCCAAAAATTAATCACTCCTAAAAAATATAACCCCTTCAATTCAAATTAAAAAAAATATTTTTGACAATGAATCGGACTAAAAAGTGAAAAATAAATATAGTTTGAATGAACTAAAAACACGCTTTCAAAAAACATCGAACTAGAATTTCAAAAATAACTTTTTTAAATAAGCTTAAAATAATAACGAACGAAAAATACTAGTATTATTGTGAAAAAAGCGTGAGCGCTTTGTGTCATATTTTTGTATATCAGGAGCCCGTCGCTTTTTTCACAATAATACTAGTATTTTTCGTTATTGTTTGAAGCTTATATAAAAAAATATATTTTTAAATTTTTAGTTCGATATTCTTTAAAATCGTGTTTTTTGATTTTTGTGAACTATATTTATAACCTTGTCAAAGTAGTCTCCCTCAGATATAATATACACTTGTGCCAACGTCTTTTCCAATCTTTGAATCAATGGGAATATGCACTTTTTGGTATGTCCTTGGGATCTTTCAGCGATTTAGTTTTTATCTCCTCAATCGTCGCAAAACGCCGGCCTTTTATGGGTCTCTCCAATTTCGGAAAAATGAAAAAGTCGCAGGGATCCAAATCTTGTGAATACGATGGCTGAGGCATGATTACGCTGTTGTTTTCCTCAAAAAATGTACGGACAAGCAATGACGTGTGGTACACGCCAGTGTACCACAGTGATAAAAACCTTGAAATTTTATCGAATTTTCAATATCTCACTGTTTTTATTTTTGTTCAAATTATTCAAAATTTCGTTAATGTAACAATTAATTGTTGACCCCGAATATCAAGAAATGCATTTAAGTTCATCAAGCAGATCCTGGAACACAATCGACGTAAATTGTATTTATTCTTAATGAAATTATATGACTCACTGACTCAACGGAACTTCAAAAATTGTTAATCCTAAAAAATGCTTTCACTGCGGTACCAAGAAAAGTCATATTTTCTCATTTAATTCGTCCTCCATTAATTCAGTTGTATTTCTTCTTGAGATTCATGTGTGAGAACATCTAATCGGTAGGGTCAAAACTACAATAAAATAAATCAACCGAGGAATTGTGAATTTTACGATTCTGTAGCCTGTATTGTTCATGAATCTATGTAAGGAGATATCTAATATATTGGGCAATTACCCTTCGGCACTCGCTTTATCGTCTCCGATGATCATTTCGAAGAATGAATTTGATTTCACCGTCACGTACAATAGGTTGAAATTCCTCATTACCAGAAACGATATGAGATGAAACATGGTTTTTTTCTTGGCTTTATTTACAATAATATTTTTGATGCATTTCCTTCCTTTCAATACATGTTTCTTCACTTAAATTCAGATAGAATTGTTTTTTTTATATTCGATATTCTAGTGTTCTGAGTTAGATAAGAGTTAATCATCAAATCACCTGTTCTCTGCTTGAGAAGTGCAGTAAATTTATTTTAGGGAAAGACATCATAGGCAGGTTCAAACAGAAAGATACAGTTTCCTCTCCAATTGCGTGATAAAATAAATTCCATGATTAGTTTTATTCATAGACCACAACACCCGTACACCGACAAAACACAAAATCTGCCGAAAACATCGCCGCTGTCTGTGAGAGTGTGCAGGAGAATCCGAGGCAGTCGCGTCGCTCATAAGAACTCGACCTTTCGCAGACTAAAATTTGGCGAATTACGCGTCTTGACTTGGGTTTGCACTCGTACAAACAATTGACCCAGGAACTGATGGTAAACGAACATAGACAACGACATGTGTCCGCTGAATGTGTTCTGGAGTAGTTGGCAGCACACCCTAATCTTCATCGAAAAATAATCTTCAGCAATAAAGCCCATTGCCATGATAACAACACCAACCGCGGCAATGGAATTAATTACGGATCTGACCCCTCTGGATCTGTACGTTAAGGAGGTTGCTAATGGCCATAGTTCGATTGCGCACGGCTGCTGTGAACCTCGAAGTAGGAATGGGTCAGTCAATTGAGGCTCGGCCT
>WOGN01008883.1:0-11071 GCA_015342105.1 Leptinotarsa texana
TGTAATTACTGGTGAATGGCTGATCATCCACCAGAAATAGTCGTATTTGTGGAAAAAACTTCGAAATTATCGCAGCGAAAAATATTCTGTATGTCAGTTTGACAGCTGACGTGATTATTATTGGTCGAATTGATTCTCCGCGTATCTATTTGACTCTTGCTACTCTATGGAGCCCGTGTCTTCCAGGAAAAATTTTCAAAATTTCTCCTAAAGGCCTGTCAGTTAGCTTCTTGTTATCCTTTTCATTGAGAAAAATATCATCTACTCTCATTTTTGACCAGTGTGGACCTTTTCTACTAGATAATCTTTACTGAATCGACTACGTATACCGTCTCTCAGCTTCTGTGTATAATTTAACTTTTTTATCAAAAGACATATATCCACTATGACCAATTCAGGAATATTCGTTTAGTAATTTGTATTGAGAAACATGGAAGGTGTTATAGGCAAGACATTTTCTTCAGCATTAGATACGTATGTCAGTGGTAGAAATCGTATAGTTGCCTCACAATCACATAACACATTCGTGATTTCTTCATAATCAATTGAGGATTTTCCTAAATTCCGCGGCAAGAGCTCCTCAAAGGAGCTGACGGGGCATTCAAAATCCAATTCATTTTTCTTGACTTAACTTGTAGTAATTGTACAGCGATACAGAAATCACCCTGAAGACATTGATTGAAAAAATAAGGAATTCAATTTAAATGTCTAAAAACATAATATTTTAGCAATTGTTGAATGAAAACTGTATTGTCTCGACAGTGCTTATGTTAAGTTCTTTTGTTAGTTTCAATTCTTTGCGGTATGCTAAGTTCCGCAACGTATGGTGGAAATATTTCAATCGACATTGGGATGAGCACATATGTTTTCATCCATAAAACTTCTGTAGATGTTCATAATAGGTACACATAATATAAACACGCCCATCATTTGTCTCATAAAACTTATACAAAGCATGTAAAAACATTAGTTCTGCACAATAACCAACCATATGTGATCTGAATAGCTTCAAATTTGAATAACCAACACATTATTTTTATTGTGTATGGTCGATAATTTTGCGGTTGGTTATTCGATTTGGGGTGTTGGCAAACCTGCCGCAGAACCCTCCGGGGACGACTGATGTCATCTTTCCTGCCCTTCTTTGTTGTGTAATGCTTTCGATGAAATGGGGTTTTATTCGCAGATTACTCTAACAATGTTATCTTGATCTGTTTTGTGTTGATTATTATTGAAACATTATGCTGATTCTCCAATAACACTTTTGACGGAGTGCACTTTTATCGCTTCGGTGAATAGAAATAATCTGCGAGGGGACTAATTTTGGAACGTGAGTTGATACAGCAAGCTCTACCTAGAACTTTGGAACGGAATAAATAATTAATTGACCTAAGTTACAACAGCAGATGACCTGAGCTGATTCGAAATTGTATTATACAAAGAAAGGTACTATGGTATCACCTGAGAATGCTATTCTATTTAAATCGACAGATGAATTCACTCTATGAAGAATAATTGTTGTCTGGAATGATTTTATTGCGTTACAGCATAAACGATATTTAAATTTGACACTTCAAAGACTACATCGTTGTTTGACAGAGAATTGGCATGTAGATACGCAAATTTCACTGCTCCGTGAACTCACAGAGAAATTTAATATTGGATTTTTTTTGAAATATATTTGGTTGGTCTGAGTATTATCTATTCCATCATAAAATTGATTTCAATGAAATAATTTCACCAAGAGCGGCTCATATCAGACATAGGCGACGAACTGTGGCTTCGCATCGTTTTGAGGTTCAACTCAGTACATCTCGAACTTCACGGTTTGAGAACTTTTTCAATTGGAGATCTGCGTTTATCTTAAAATTGTCTTAAAACGTTTTTCCAAATGTTTTTAGTCTCCAGCGGTTCAAATCCAATGCACAGGCATCGATATTAGAGCGACTCAGGAATTTTTTTATAGATCTTGTGTTTTTTACTTGAAAAAAATAACGTGTTTTTTTAAACGTCTTTATACAAATTAATGAAATAAATGCAAGTATTTGTTTTAGAGAAATCTTCAGATTATTATCAATCGACTGAGAATATTGATGTTATCAATTTGAAAAGATAGTTGATCAATTTTCTTTTTTGATGTGATAAACGTCAAATTACAGGATTTTCAAAAATATATTTTTTGCTTTCAATAACAAAGTTGAGCTGAATCAGGTAACTGTTTTGGTTTTGGCGAGTGTAGATATCTATCATTTACTGAAATTCAGATTTATTTTATTTGAGTGTATTATTTGAATTATAATAATAAAGAAAATAATATTTTTTTTTTCTTTAGGAATAAATCTTATTGACAAAGCTCAAGGAAAATAAATATAAATGTAAGTATATAAATATAAAATGTTAATACAAAAGCACCTTCAAAGAAGTAAAATTGGAACATTGGAAAATTGCGAGGTTTTACGAGATTCATTTCGTGATATTTCATACATTTTTGTTAGCGGAAGGAATATTTGTTCATGTTTTCTTCAGTTTGAAGCTTACCATGTCCATGTTTGAATTAATGAATTTGATGTGTCATATTTGTATCCAAAAATAATGAATAGAAACTCGATCTTGTACTTGAACTTTGTGGAGAAAGAAATGATTTTTTGTAGGAGTGTTTTTGATATATTCAAAACAACTGATCGAAAAGCCAGGATTTTTTCGCTATCATAAATTAATTCAATAGTATTTGAATGTACTTTGGAAAAGTCGGTTATCATCTTGAAAACGGATTTTCAATTATTATTCGAAAGAAATATTGCTGTCGGGAAATAATTAATAGATTGTAATTAATTTAGGCACAATAAATTACTTTAAATGAATATTGAGGCCGGGTAGCCGCTTTAAGGCGACAAAATTAAATTCTGGACCATCAATAACTCTTAAACTGAAACCGGTGGAATCTTAACGCGACGAGGATAAATATTTTAACAGTTAATTTTATATTCAATTCAGATTAGTCTGGTGAAGTGACAAGTTAATATTGCCAGTAGTTACAGACCAAACCGATGTTCGAACATTGATATTTATGTAAAGCCGGCTATAAATTTTTATTTAATTGTCAGTTTGAATTCCTCCGCTCAACCACTAAATGCAAGTGCTGGACCTTTTACCGCGTTTTTAAGAATTTCTTGATCTTGTTATTGTTATTCTATTGAGCTGGTTTATTATTTATGGTCCAGATGGTCCTTGTAGGTTTTCTACGTACTGCTTGATGGCTTCGTAATCAAAATTGTGAATCCGTAAAAAAAGTTGTAAAATTCACAATTACTGCTCCATTCTTAGAATTATTATCTTTGGATATTCTTCACATAGTATGTTTCTCTATTAGACTTGATGCATTTTGGGATATGTGCTGAAAAAATTATCTTGTACTTCACGCAATGCTCAAAACTAACTTCCCTAGGTGGTAAGAAAACAAACTTTGGAAGATTCCCACATATTTTTGTATATTGGTGGAGAAATAAAAAGCCAAAAACTAACCAACATATTGCAAAAACAACATGAACAGCTATAGTGAGTTGGCATACTTGAACCTGGCCATATATCAAATTATCTGAAGGAACAATTCGTTCAGACCAGTCATCCCGTAGGTTAGGTTAGGTTCAAAGTGAGTGGGTCTGTTCGACCCTCCACCGCAATCCGCAAGGGTTTACTGTGGCTCACATCTACTCACACTCGACCAGATGGTAAGAGTACGGCTCTGATTCGGTCCCCAGCGAGGTAGGCACAAAGTATGCGCTCTGCTGTTTCACCATTTTGCAAACAAAGGCGACACACACTGTCTTCCAATAATCCAAGTGTAATATGATGATTCAAATGACAGTGATCTGTAAAAAGGCCTGTTAGACATCGTAGTTCATCCCAATAACTGTTTGGTATAAAACTTCGAAGGGTAAATAAACGCCTTGGAGGGAGGCAGTCCTGGAAGATTCTGCCAGAAGTCTATAAATTTTCTTACCATCCAGGTGTTCAATATTTGTTTGGCAAAGCTCAAAGCGATGCCAATGACATGTTCTGGTCTGATGAAGCTGCTTGCAGCACCCTCCTTTGCAAGGGAGTCGCAGCCTCGTTGCCTTCCAGGCCAATATGGCCAGGAATACCAGAGATAATATGTTAAATCTTTCTATCGAGAAGAGTCGTTTTTGGAAATTTGCTACCAATTTAAACGTTGTTCGGTAGGAGCCAAGAGCTTCCAACGCCGCTTGACTGTGCGAGAATATTTTCATTGACTTGTGTATGAGGTTGGATTCTCCCAATCTCTCCGCACACAATTCAATAGCGTGAATTTCCGCTTGAAATACAGTCGCATAGATTCCTAGGCAGGTTGATATTTCCGTCCTAGGTTTGCGACTGAAAACAACTGCACCAGAACCGAAAGTTGTTTTTGATCCATATGTGAACCAACAATTATCTTTTCTTCTTCCGGAGGATCCAGTCCTCTCTACTCGGGAACAGTACTTTACAAGGCAGTTCGTAGTTGACAGTTGGAGGCATAAAGTCAGAGGTCATTTCCAGAATGCTGTGACCTCCAGTTATAACCGACAGTCTGTTGCACTCTACATTAAATTAATTTGTGCAATTGGCAATGTTCTCAAGTTTATATGCAGCTCATCTAGCCTCTCTCTTTAGAAACACGTGGAGAGGAGATAGATCTAGAATGATTTCCATGACTACTGACTGTGTGGTACTGATGGCATTACTGATGGTCATACAAGCCAGACAGTCGTCCCTTACCTACATAGTGTATTAATGGAGTGGCACCTATCAGAAAACAACTACTCCCTTGGCTAATACCACGAAGGGCGTTGGATTATAGCCAACAGATGTCAGTGTAGGATTCCTCACAGAAGTAATTACTGCATATGTCTTTGGTGATACAACTGCCGGAATCGATTTTCAATTATTGGAACAGGCGTACTAGCAGACCGATTTCGAGCTATTTGACCTATCATCAGTACAAGGTAGTGCTCTACATCATCACGAATCAAATCCTTCCATAGTAGCATGTAACAGTTTAAATTTCTGAATTCAGTAGAATCAGTAGTGCCGCCCTTTAGGTTCGTTATTTTATCAGCATATTGCTGGAATGGTGGGTTGTCTAGTAAGCAGGAGTAAATGAAACCAAGGAGATTTTCACGGTCAGGATTTTAAAACGATTCAGATTAGTATCTATCGTAAAGCCAACACAAAAGCTAGGTTCTAGCAAGGGACTGTCCGAAACCTTAAAACATCTAAGGTCAGTCAAATCAATCAGTTCAATATGTTCATTTCCAAATCTTGAAATATCGGTGTAAAGAATTCCATAACACATGTTTTCAGGTTTTTTGGACAAGAATAATAAGATCACCTATAAAAGATTCACGTCAAGCACTGTCAGACCTTATTATTTTTTTTGGTGGTAGAAAAAAGCTTTCAAGTCATATTTATCTGGTAATGGGAGAATTTCTTCGGAAAAGCTATAGTTGCATCATACATGTCATTCTTTGAGATATGAGGAGACACTCTAGAAAGTAGCAACAGAGAGCCGTAGCAAGTATATAAAAAATATATCAAAAATGATGATACCCCGTGAGTAAAAGCCCTGATATTATTGATATATTTTGGAGCGGTCTGAGTACTGAAATCTACAATTTATTACTAAAATTAGAGGATTATTCTAAGTAATAATAATATTTTGATCAAAACGGCCTATAACGACGCAGTAATATCTTCATTGTGAGCGGTTTTTAGTAGTAAGTATTGGTTCTTTTAATTTGATGTATATATATTTGCCTGGTTTTTTACATTAGTTCGTTTACATATGAAAATCAATTTTTGAGTTATTACACGGTTGGTAGTGTAGTTTGTAAATATTTCTTTCTATGTATCAATTCAATATAAATTTCAAGTTTGGAGATTCGTTGTTGACTTTTTGGTTATTTTTCCATCCCCTTCCCTGTTGAGTCCATTCAACTGGCGCCCCAGAGCTTACTTTTTTTCCATCTATTTCGACTGTTAAAAAACATATTTTCCTTACCCACGTCCAGTCCTGACAATAATCGACTAGCCTGTGCCGAACTACCTTTTGATAATTTCATAAATACCAAGGTAGGTTACAAGCATACCTCGAACAAAGCTGGAGCTAACGACAAGCAACATACTTACCATCGTTCCCTCTACCTGTAGACGAGGTACTAACCAACCGCATATGCAAATGGCCCATATTTTATGTGAAGACACACATTTCACTTATAGTAAGTGAGCATACTTGAAGACTGGCTGTAAATCTAATTATTTAAAATAACAATTCGATCAGGCCAATCTTTCCTTACCTATAAAGTAGGTTCATGTACTGGCACCTATCAGAAAACAAATATTCCCTTTGCGTTGGATCCCTGCATATGCTTTTGGCGATACAACTGCCGGAATCGATTTCTTATTATTGGAACGGGCTATTTGACCCTGGTGCAAGGTAGTGTCTACATCAGCACGAATCATAGGGGATCAGGAAATATACAAGAAAATTCAGGTCCTGGTAGCAGGGAACATATTGAGCCTGTCCTGGCATGAACTGCATCAGACTTTCATCAGTCCCAGCCACCCTGGAAAATCATTCACAAAATAAAGTAAGTTGCATCATGAAGAAACTGGATATATTTGGTTGCATTTACATAGGTGTCAGTCATAACACACCCTCTCACTCTCTGAATGCCCAGATATTTACAATTTTATTACCAAAATCTGCAAAATATTAGAGATGAGAAAAAGAGAATGCAGAACCCGTACTACTATGTCTACTGGCACAAAAAAGATGAAAAATGAATTTCAGAGGAATTGCTTGGAATTTTAATATTTGCAATTTATGATACTGTCATCAAAAGTCGTCATGAACCTGAGGAGAAAATGTGATAATATTTTCAGTCATCCAAGATCAAAGATATAAGTTATCATATGGTCCTGATGGAATTCCAGCAAAAACAGTTAAGTCATTAATAATAAGTACCATTATAAAAAATCGCCATTACCCTAAAATATGGAAATTGTGAAAAGTTTGCCCTGTATTCAAATCTGGAAAGGTAACGAATGTTGAAAATTACAGGCCAGTTACATAAATATTAGTTTTTTCAAAAATACTGGAGATCATACTATCAGACATGATTTGTAACCATGTTCGTTATTCACGGTCAAATTTTCAACATGACTTTATCAAGGCTCGTAGTACTGAAACTTATGTTTGTGTTTTCACTCATTTTGTCTCTGCGTCAAGTTGACGTCAAAGCGTTTGATCGAGTGTCACTTTAACAGGTTCTGAAGAAACTGTCAAATTTTGGTTATTATGTGATAATCAGTTGATCATGAAATCATATTCATCCGATCGACGTAGTTATGTTGAATATGATGGTATAAAATCTTCCAGCTTTGTAGCGAATTCGGGTAACCCACAAGGGTCTATTCTTGGGCCGTTATTATTCATACTATTTATAAATGACATTAATCATGATATCACTTCTCATAAATTGCTATTTGCAGATGACAGTGAAATGAATCGTGAAATCGAAGATGAAGCAGACGGTTTTATATTGCAGGAGGACATATATTCTTTGACTAATTGGTGCATTCGTAATTGTATTTGAACACAAATAAATGTAAAATAATGAAATTCACACGTAAAATATTACCGGTAATATTCAACTATGTACTAGATGGGGAAAGTTTGACGCGAATCACGGAATGATTTGCGGTATTTGTTTGATCAAAAACTCACGTTTTCCAATCATTTTCAGAATGTAATATCAACTTAAATGAAAAGTTTGGGTTTCTCGATAAGCAACTGCAAGGAATTTAAGACCTACCATTCCTTGAAAACAGTTTACTTAACACTCATCAGAAGTAAATTAGAGTATTGCTGTGTTGTTTGTAATCCGTCCCAATAGAAGAAGGTCAAACTCTATCTTTCTCTTGAATATGCTCACTTGGTGACCGAAATACGTGTCGATGTGTTAAAATAATGGTTTGATGTTGGGGAAAAAACTCCAGTAGTACTCAATAATAAACTTACTATTTTCCAAAAAAAAAAAACGATTTCTCAATTTTCATTTTTATATTGTTCATTTTCTCTAGTGGTGGATGATTTTTTTCGTTTTTAATTTACGGTTGATTATTGTTTATTATCTGAATCGTATTGGGTATTTCAAATGTCTAACATAACAAACACACTACACATTTCTCATAGCTATGCTCCAATCTCTGTAACCCGTCCATATAGTACTCGCCGTTTTTCTCTGCAAAATAATTGTTCACGAAGGTGATTGATTGCCTCTCTATTTAACGAAAATATCTGTCCTCCGAGCGCAATTTTTAGACGAGGAGACAAAAATAAGTCGCTTGGGCCTAGATGTGGTGAGTAAGGTTGATGGTCAAGCAGTTCAAATCGTAATTCGTGGATTTTTGTCATGGCAACCGCTGAGGTCTTGGTGAAATAGTATTTTTTTTTATGTGGCTATTTTTTCCTTTTTGAAGATAATTTATTGAAATAACTCCATTCTCAGTCGAAAAAACAATTTTTTTCTTTTTTGAATCTGGTTCTCCCTTTGCAGTTCACTATTTGGACTGTATTTTTGTTTTGGACAAATGATGGTATATCCAAGTTCCATCTTCAGTAATTAATCGGCGCCTAAACTACGCCAACAGAGGAATGGAATTTTCATTCGAACACGTTTTTGGTCTTACGTGAGCAAACGCGGCACCAAATGCGCGAACAGCTTTCTAATACCTAAATATTGATTCAATATGTGACAAACACGTTTGTTTGACATGTTCATAACCTCTGCACAATCTCTCTCACTTTAATTTGAGAATCATCTAGCACCATTTGGTGAACTTTGGCGATGTTTTCGTCGGTTGTTGCAGTTTTTGAACCTCTCGAACGTTCATCGCCTCCAAACCTCTTACGGTCACGTTTAAATTCAGCTGCCCAAAATTTCACTGTAGTGAATGATAGTGCAGAGTGCGTATTGCCATTCAAAAACAAATATTTGATGACAGCTCGATACTTGATTTTGTTCATTCTCAGTAAAACACTTACGTTAACTCACTCAAACAACATAAAGACTGCGCTTCCAAATTGGCTGAAACTTTGGTGAGTACCTACCAAGAAATGAACAGAAATTCGTCAGCTTTTATTCAAGAGTGCTGCTATGTTCCTAAACTTTTCGGACCATTCTCCATTTTAGATTTCGGACAGAGGGCGCGGAACCGCTGTGGCCGTTCTACAGAACTCCAGGGTTTCGCTGACCACCATTTAGGACTCTAGGTTCTAAACCCTCTTCGTTTATTGTTTCTTGTGATCCATCATCATTCATGAATTTCCCCTACTCATTTTTTGCCTTTGTAGCTACTGACATTATCATGGAAAAAATTCTATCTAATCCTTAGTTTTTCTCTCACATCTATAGTTTTAACTATAACATAACTTGCTGACCCAAAGTTTGTGGAAGTTTTTTTTGTCTAATAGCTCCGCATTATTTTCCAAATTGGAAAATTGAAACAGGAGGAAATTTGAAACTTCATAGAGTAACCTTCTTCAAGAGACCAGCTCTAGCTGAGGATCTTCCTCATGAATGAACAGAATGACGAAAATGAACCCTTTTTGTCGCTCCCATAATAAGATGTATAGATATGATCGCAACATAACGCCGCAATTCATTACAATTTCCAAGTGAATCCGACCCCTCGAGAGCAAATTCCCACCGGAGGACGTCAAAGGCAACAAATCAAGCGGTCTTTCGGTGGACGGACACCAATAATAATCCGAACGCTCACACAGATCCTCGTATCAGATCAAAGCCCATATGTGGCGGATTACGCGGTATCGTCCGCTCTTTGTTCCCGTATTCCACGGTATATCGGGAATGCGGCAGGTCCTCCTCTTTATTCATTGGTGATTTATCTAGAGAGTGACTCTCACTGCTCAGATTTTCACTGCTAGAAAGAGTACATTGAAAAGTGGAACTGTTGACCTTAAATCCCACTATTGAAATTTTTGAAGAACTTGTTCTAATAAATCAAAATGTCAAGTATAGCGCTTCCTATCTTCACATTCGAATAAAACAAAGTGTGTATGAGATATCGAAATTTTTTATTCGTTTGTAGAACCTATTGCGTACATCCGAAACGACCAATTTTCCATGACTCTTGCGCTTGAATCAGAGTGAATTTGACCGATGGCATGGGTTATATTTGAGGATCGCTGTAGTTAGTGGCTTATTCACATACACCTGTGGCTTAAGGATACCCCACAAGAAAAGTCTAACGGAGTCAAATTACCACATTACCCACATATCAATAGATATTCCAGGAATATTTCATGAATATACATTTAAGGATATTGTGTTATGATATTGAAGAGGAAATAAACAACTCAATTCCTTTCCTTGATATGAAGTTATTGAGATCAGAACAAAATATTATCATCACTGAATAGTACAGAAAACCAACTTCAAGTAATGGAACTACTAATTACCATTCCTATCATCCAAATAAAATAAAAATTATTTCAATAAAATCATTGGAAAACAGAATCTTCAAAATTACTCATCCCGATTTACGAAACTGAAGTTAGTCTAATTTCAGTAAAATTCTGATCCAAAATTCTTATCCTAAATCTTCAGTAAACTGAATTTTATTTTATAAAAGAACAAACTTTCAAAATAATAATGAAGAAGTTGAACATAACAACGGTATACCTTCATTGTAATATTTTATTGAAATTGTGATGTAAATGTTTTTGAAGATGAATAAATCTGAATCTGAATCTGAATTCATATATAAATCGCTCCCATATATTCAAGAATTGACACCAAAATTAATTAATGTATTCCGAAATAATAACTTCAAAATATCTAAAACAAATGTTACTACTATTTTTAAATTATACAGTAAAATAAAAGCTCCAATTTCAAATAAACAAAAATCCAATTTAGTATACAAAATTTCTTGTATGGATTGTTCTGAAACATATATAGGACAAACATCTAGACCTCTAAGTAGT
>WOGN01008885.1:0-11070 GCA_015342105.1 Leptinotarsa texana
ATTATTCAATTTGGACAGCGTTGGGAAAATAATTGGATACGCAGACGATACTGCGATATTCTATGAGGCAGACACTTGGCTTGATTTGAAAAAGAACTTAGGAACAGATTTTCACTTGCTCAAAAAATGGTTTGACCAAAGGCTCCTGACAGTGAATTTGAAAAAACTAATTTTCTTCCATTTAGCTGCAATCTATCCAATGAATAATTAAAATAGATTCCATGAGAGAAATCAAATACTTGGGCGTCTACATAGATAGAAACTTGAGGTGGGACTCTCACATAAAATATACAATAAAAAACTGCAAACAATGCTTCACAACTTCCGTTCCTTGAAAAATTACTTACCTCACAAATAACTTGATCAATTATATAGTTCCCTAGCAGAGAGCCATTTGAGATATGGTTTAACAGAATGGGGATCAGGTCTGTGTGTACATTTCAATCCGTTAGATGTATTACAAAGGAGATTCATGAAGTTGATCATGTTCAGAAATTCACGTTTCTCGTCTGATCTCCTGTATAAAGAGTGTGAAGTTATGGATATGAGACAATCATATTACTATTGTACAAACGTGAAGTATTATTTCAGAAAAAATAAAACATGATCACGAAACCACGACTATTAACACACGACATCGCGACCAACTAACCTATCCTACTGTTGAAAAGTCAATTTCACAGCATATTCTTCCATGACAAATAAAATATATAACACCGTACCTCACAAAATGAAAAATTCTTATTCCAAACTAATATTCAAAAAACAAATAAGAAAACACATTTTCGAAAAAGATAGACAATTTAAAAAAAATCTGTTAGAGTGAAATAAGTTAGTCTTAGTCAAATTTAGTTGTATCATACTGTAGTATGAGTAGCATAATCTTATCCATATTGCCTAAGATTTTATCTGTTTGTACATTGATATTTCATTCTCATAGATCGTGTAATATTTGTCTAAAGTTTTATCTATTTTTCTTACTTTTTGTTTGTTAAGTATTCAATCGGCCTATTTCACTTGAAGCCGAAATATAATTTGCTTAAATATAACACCAAATTCACAAAATTTAATGAAATGTTTTATAGTTTCTACTCCATGAAGGTCATACTTACTTTCATACAAATATTCGTCTACTTACATATTCTTTATAACTTCTTGCGAAACAAGATCTCTGCTCTTATCGCCAAACCACTTTGTTTACATATTTTGTTGTAATTGTATTTTAATCTGTATACGTTGTGAATGAAATTACTATTGTTACTATTATTATCATTATTATTGGATACGAAGACGATTAAATGGGAAAAAAGTAACTGTCATCTCGCCCTTCTCGAGTTATATGGGGAAAACCAAAAATGATTTTCGAATGGAATCGTTATTTCGGAGAATCCCAAAAAATGGAAAAAAATGTTACTGTAATTACTGTATTATGACAATGTTATTATAAATATTCGATTAAACGTTTCGTGTCAACATGGCCACTATCAACTTTTTTTTTAAATATGGACCTGTCTTTTTTATCACAGATGTTGATAAAACAATGAATTCACAATCTAAGGGTTTATCACATTTGATATTTCTATAGCGTTTCATTTGAAATAACTACCATCATCAGTGACAACAATTTTAAATTACGGTCCTGTCGTTACTTCTTTTGTGAATTGTTTTGATTTCTTCAAAATATAATTCAGACAACCCAGTAAATTCCACAGATAGGTGAAAATTCGTACTTTTTCGTTTTGGATATTTTTGTATTGTTGTATTCCTTCTTTCAAGGCTGATTTCTCCCTGATCAATTATAATTCGTAATATTTTTATAATTATCAATCCTGGAAGTAACGAAAATATCAGTTTCTGGTCAAAATTCGATTATTGTATAATTTGGTATGATCAAATAGCATCTTCAACGCGTAGGCTTGGCAGGGTTTCTATGGCAGGAAAAATTAATGCATTGTTGTTATCTGTTGAGAACTGTCAGACGTTCATGAACATATCAAAGATGTATTCAAATGGTGAAAGGACTGATATGCTATTAAGTTATGCAAAGAAATAGAAATCCTCTTTTGGCTAGGAATATATATGTATGTTGAGCTATATCCGAATCGTCGTATTCCGAACATCCAAATGTTTAAATTTGAGGGACTATGGGAACTGAGGTGACATTAGGATGGAGATATTGCTCTCGCGATCCTTCGATTTTGTTCGATAAACTCTTTGGTTGGTTAATTTTTCCATGGCATATGGCTGTTGAGACAACTATATTTGGTCTCCCCTACTCGGGAGATGTACCACTTGAATCATGCTATCAAGGCGTTATGCTACAAATTCAATTAAAAAGTGACTTCGTTCCAAGTTTTAACAATACTTTCAATCCGCCATATTTAAGTTAATTCCTACGTCAAGCGTTTCACACTCATTATGAATCAATAATATAAAATTGTATTGTATACTGAATCGGCCAATACTTGATGAAAAAACGTATTCGAGATTTTCACTGAACAGTTTGATTATTTTCCACCCTGGTATCGACATGCCTGAAGAAGCTATTGTAAAACGAAACAAGTCTTGCGTTTTTGAGAAACTGTTCAGTCAAAATCACACAATGAAATAATATATAGAATTATATTGTGTACTCTTTGGATACATGGAATAAACACAAAATATGTAAAATATGCTTTGCTACAAGAAAGTTTCAATCAGCGAGAAACTCCGCACAGCATAACAAAAGATGCATCTAATTTTTCAAAAGCGAATGCTGTTCGGAAATACTCAAAAGGGCTTTTTATTTACATTCGGTTTTTATTTATTATCGAAACAAACGAAAATTGCTTTTCACTGCCAGGATATAAAACTCTCCATTTATTGAAGTACTATTCCGTCATTGAAATTAATTTCCCGATATATCCTTTGAAATTCAGCGAAAAATCGTATTCTCTGTTGTTCGAATGGATCCAACAAAGACGAAATGAATATCGGAACAAGATTATTCTGAAAATGTGGAAACTATATTCTACTGAATGCTTTGTTGTCTGCGTCACGCCTTTTTGTTGTGTGTTGACCAAAATCAAATTGTATTGTATTGGTCAATATAACAGAATTTTTTGTGAATGAATATGGTTGGTCGGTCAAATTTAATTTTGTGCATTTTTCACATATCTTGATAGTACTTGTCATCCTGAAAACAATGGCACATATTTCAAATTGATAACGTTTATCGTTATCGAGATACGCGACTTTGACACTAAGCATTTGTCGAACACCAGTGTGACGTCACGAGATATGTGCAACTGTCGGTACAGTATCTGAAACACTTCCGAACTGTAAAATGAAGCATACGTTGTTTGATAATTGAGTGAAATCCAGAAAAGTTTTGTTGGGAAGCTTTAAAAATAATTTAACAGTTCGACCTGTTAATGGTTATGGAATATCTCTTGAAAAATACGGACTTTATTAGTAGCGAAATGCGAAGGTTCAAAGTTCAGACTAGTTCAACGATAAATTATAACAATAAATGTTGAGTACCAAAATTGAAGATCTGAGATATTCGATATTCGAAAATGTGTGGCATATACCTAGTATTGATTATGAAATTTTGCAAATGCAGTATTCATCATCTATCATTTGCAATTTTCTCAATATAATTTCTGTTCAAAAACTATAAATTTTTGTTTATACAAGCTTTGATTTTTCATAAACTGTTGAAAATGACTACCCTCCAGTTGAATGATAATCTAATCATCATTAATCTTCTCCTCATCGACTAATGAACTCCAAAAACACAAGGATCATTTCTGATTGCGTTGAACCAAGCAATTATGCGATTTCTCAAATGTTCCACATCTTCCACTGTAATCGGAATGTTATTGATAGGTACTACCGGATTTGTTATATTTTTTATTACTTGATAGGTCCAGTGTAGTACGCTAAACTTTTATTTCGATTACGTTAATAATTTTAAAATTACCAAAATTGTTACTGTCGAAATTATTTTTCACCCCGTATATTTCAAACAAAGGGCCCTTCAAAAATCATAAAAGAAAAAAATATCCTTGATTTTTTGCCGCATGTTTAACAAACACCCTGTATGAAAGAAAGTAATTCTAGTCAATATTGAAAGTGATAGAACTTTATGTGTTGTGAAACTCATTGTTTTTTGATAACGTCGAGTATATTTTTGACGTGATATAGAATGGTTGCTATAGAGTAAGAACAAAACGAAAAAATTCTCCCTCAGTCAAAGCAATTCAGGGTCTACACAAGAGGAAGTAAATTGAAAATTGGGTTATGAAATGATAGGTAAGAAACAATTCTACTTCTTCATTTCACTTCAATTGAGCTGAAATCAGGGGAGATTTCAATCCAGTATCGAGGAATACTGGATAAAAATCCGTAACGTTTTCAAGATATACTTTTGTTGTGAGATTTTTACTAGACACTACAAAAACACAACACGTGGCGCAACACACAAGGCGGTCTATACTAACTTGTTAATGTACACGCCTGAAGAAGCTATTGTATAGCGAAACACGTGTAACGTATTTGTAAAACAAATTGATGGATGTAGGAAATCATAGTGAAGAAAAGGTTTTTCACCACTTTTATTTGAAACTAATGTTACTGCAGTTTCGTCCTATAAGGACATTTCCAAACGTATACATCAGTACCACACTGTCAGCAGCCGTAGAGATCCTTCTAGATCTACCTCCTCTTCCCATTTTTCTGATGGGAGAGAGAGGCTAGATGGGCTGCATATAGACTTGTGCACATTGCCAATTGCACAAATCAATTTAATACAGAGTACAACAGACTGTTGGTTGACACTTTAAGTCACAGCATTCTCCGGGAGAAGAAAGTATTGAGAGCAGGTATTTGGTGGTGCAGGTGTTTTTAGTCGCAGACTCAGGTCAGAGACAGCTACCAGCTTTCCTAGGAACCTATGCGACTGTATTTCGAGCTGAAATTTATGTTATTGAATTGTGTGCGGAGAGATTGAAAAACTCCAACCTAATACACAAGTAAATAAAAATATTCTCGGACAGCTCTTGGCTCCTACTGAGCAACGTCTAAATTGGTAGCATAGCTCGATAGGAAAACTAAACAGATTGTTTCTGATCTGGATTCCTAGCCATACTGTCTTGGAAGACAATGAGGCTGCTGACACCCTTGCAAAGGAGGGTGCTGCAAACAGCTTCATCGGCCCAGAACTTCTGTCATTAGCATCGCTTTAGGCTTTGCCAAACAAATATTGATCACCTGGATGGCAAGAAAATTTATGGAATTCTGGCAGAATCTTCCAGGAATGGCTCATTCCGAAGCGTTTATTCACCCGTCGAAGCTTGATACCAAGCAGTTGTTGGACTACAATAGGAAGGAACTATGATGTCTTACAGACCTTCCTACAGGTCACTGTTATTTGAATCATCATATGCAGAGACTCGGACTGTCAGAAGACAGTGTGTGTTGCCTCTGTTTGAAAAATGAGCAGAACATATACTTTGTGCCTGTCCCACTGGGGACCAAATGAAGTTTTAAGAGTTCGGCAGAGCCGTACTCTCACCAACTGACCTGAAAGACCACCCACCTTATAAACCACACGGATTTGTTAAAAATTTGCGTTTATTTGGTCGAGTGTGAACGGGTTTGAGCCATAATAAACTCTGGAGGGTCGCATAGACCTACTCACTTCAGAACTAACCTACCCTTACCTATAATACATTGAACTGAAAATGATGATTATATTAGCCCTTATATAACACCACTGTTGGTAATAATAGAGGTACTGAGCTTAATTGAGTACCTGAATTTTGTTATATTGTGACAATGTGCCGTAAGTCAGGGAAGCTATAAAATGCTGTAGGCGACCTCTCCCGATAAAAAAGGCTCATGCACTCTGTCGAATGAGGCCCTCATGTCCCCTGTCTAAAGATGATCAATATTTTCATCCAAACACCCCAGCCAGGCAGGGGTCCACCGTGAATGGCGGTACTGATAGCTGAGGACATTCATGCTGCCACCTATGATCAGTTATGACCCTCTCGTCCTCCTAAACGAGCATCAGTCCTAAGAGTAAGTGAGCCAGGCTCCAACCTGTCCAGCATCCAGGCTCCAAGACAACATTGGTTTGTGTCGATGTGGATATGATAATTTGAAAACCAGTGAGTAAACTAGATCGATTTGTTCATTTAACATGTTGCACCCGCAATGTTAATGCCTATGAATTTCCAAGGATTCCAAATAATTGAGTTTGTAACCCTTCCTTGCATAGTGCAAAAATGTCCGCATCATTTAGATTGGTGAACTTGTGATTGCATGCCAAGAAATGGTTTGAAGGACCTTTCATGTTCAGCATACCGTTTTGAGAAATTTTGACCAGATTGTCCCACATAAACACTATTATACTCATTACAGTTGAGTTTGAGCAAGTTGGAGAAATCAGTTATCACCTACACTGGTGTTAAATAAGGGCTAATATAATCTATCATTTTTGTTCAATGTATAAGTTTGGAAATGTCCTTATAGGATGGAACTGCAATGAAGTCAGTTACAAATAATGATGGTAAATAAAAAGATATAGAAAAATTCAATTCTTTTTACTTAATTTCTTGTAAAACCGTTAAGTGAAAACCTTGAAATGAAATGCAGAATTAAATAACTAGAAACTGTTATTATGTAGTGAAATTGAAAAAAAAATATAGTTGATATGAGACATTTGAAGAAATTGTTCCAAAATATTGTTTCAGATAGACATTTTTTGTTGATACTCATCAGCAGGCGAAATGGTAATCTTCATGAGGTCCAACGTATACTGTAACTCAACTCTATCATTTCTCCAATTTTATCTAACATAGTGTTTTCCGGTCATCCTAAGTTAGGTCCTTAGTACTTCGACCCTCGGGACTCGAGTAGAAGACTATTAGCAGCGGTAGAGACAACGCACTACTTCACTTTGCATTTCATGTTATAATTTGTGTCTTGAGTTGAATAAAGCTATTAAAAGTCATACGAATTTTGCCGTTAAGAACCCATAAAACAAACTACGTAACATAGTGGATAATGAAATAAAGGTTTTATAATAATAATAATGATAACGATAATAAAACGTCTTCATTCACCTGAAGTAGAAACATAGAGAATACCCAAAAAAGATATCGGGGTGAATTGAAGGAGTGTCAACAATACTGTTTTTAAACTCTACCTTCGAGAAAAAAATAATAAACTTGACATTAATAAAAAAAAGTACTGTCTTCTCTTTTCAAAAAATAATAATTATTTGGTCACCAAATCTTTTGCGTGAACAAATGAGCCACGGCCAGCATGAGGAAAGTGAACTACCCAAATAAATGCTCTTTTAGCCTTTTTCCAAAGTTTTTCAACGTGTAGAACCTGAATTCACTGGGTAGGAGATTGTAGAATTCAGCTGCGTTGTATGAGAAGCTAAGAGTAAAAACCGAAGATCTGAGTTCAGGAATGGCCAGCACCGACTTGTTTCTAGTGGAGATGCTGTTAATATTCGAGAAAGAACTCAATTCTTTTCATTAAATTATGAGGGATTCCGGTGTTTTTGAGTGAGTGTTTGTGAGTGAGTGTTTGTGAAATTGGCCGCGGTGGTAGTGCGCCCGACTCACGATCGGAAGCCCGTGGGTTAGATTGCCGTCTCGACCAGATATTTTTATCGAGAGAATTTATCTGGTTGTAGCTGGGATGATTATGCAACCTTGTTAGGAATCACACGTTAAAAGGTAAGACCTCGTTAGTTCTTAGCTTTTACAAGTTTCTCAATTTCTGAGAGTTGTCGTTCGTATGGAGGCGACAGTTGATTACCGGAAAAACATATTTTGAACAGATTTTTTTAACAGGTGCAGTGTCCTGAGTTTCTCTAGTTGCAGCCAACCTGATTCCTTCATGACCGGTGATATGTGATCGTATTTTCGAATGCCGAAAGAAAAACAAAGGCAACTGTTTTTGACTTTTTAAAGACGGAGGGAATCAGATTGAAGTAACGCAGGGTCATAAATGACTCTTTTGTAAAATTACCTAGGACTTGAAATGCGTTGCAGAGTAGGGAATGGGAAAAAGATCAGTAATATTGTGATGATATTTTATAGAAAATAAATTATCACAAACACTGCACAAACGAATTATAATTGCAACACTCATTTCCGACGCACCTTCAGCCAATCATGTTATCGTCATCAAAAAATGAACTCTACTATTTTATGGTTCACATCCTGATGATTTTTTGGTGAAAATAGCCCAAAAATAGGAGTGAAGGTACAAAAATTCGCATCCAGGTTAAAATAGATAGGATTGTTCAAAACACTAATATGAGTGAAAACTGTAAATTCCCCATTTTTCGCGATTTTCATTAAAATGGCCAGTTTTAGCATAAAGTTATTTCAGACAAAAATTGTGGATCGTATAATTATCTATGGAAAAAGCCACCCACCATATCTGGGATATAACAATTCAAAAAGTTGGAGAAGTTTTAATCGTCGTAAAAAAATCTAAATCCGTTCTAAAATCTGTTATTCCGTTAATCTGCTGTCGCCTTCATATGAACGATAATTCTCAGGGGGTGATAAACTTGTGCGAGCTAAGGACTAACGAGGTCTTACCTTTTAACGTGTGATTTCTAACACGGATACGTTGCATACGTTTCCACTTTACACGGTTTTTAACGCGGTTTTCCTTGTAGGACTATTCCACGGATCTGTTCTGATTTTGTTTAATTTGGAACAATTGAACGATAAAAAAATTTGGTAAGGGTTGAAGATGATAAACGCGGTGTAAATAAAAAAATAGGGAAATTCATTCACCTGATTCATAATTTTCTAATACTTCTGCTTCCTCATCTTCTTCTTTTTTTGTTCTTGTTCCCCTCCTTTTTCTCATTATTCATCCTGGGTGCAAGTGAATTGCCTCAATAGTGATACATCGCATGATTCCTTGTAAGTACCGAACAAATCCTCAACAGTTGGTGACTCAACATTGAAGCACGATCGGCCTAGACTATTCGTACATGCTAGAGAACGAAACAGTGCAACTTTTTTGCAACAACATCCCTTTTTACAGTTGCAAAAATTATGTTCAGCAGTTTTTCCGGCGCAGGTGAGAGTAAAGTCTGAGCTGGTTCCAATATATTTTCGGACAAACTTCCAACTCCAGTCTTCTAATTTCAGCTGATATCCAAACCACAATTTAACTCGGTAAATTACCGCTCGGGTTGAAGGGAGACAAGCTTGTTGCACTTGTTTTTTATTTCAAGTATTTTTAATGAAACATACATTTCTAAACTTATATAAGCACGTGGTTTTTATAGGAGCTCCTTACATAGAGAGAAGAAAGAAAATTCAGCTTGTGAGATTGAATTACTCTTTTCGAAACTTCATTTCGCAATTAGTTCAAAGTGAACTGGCAGTCATCGCTATTTTTGCTGTAAGTGAATATTTCCTCCATTGCTAGATCAGTAGTTTCATCTTCAGGGCAATCGACTTCAATTCCAGTGGTCGGTTTCAAGAAGAAAATGAAGCAATCATGATGATACTCAGCTTCAGCAGCAACTGAATTGTATTCGAATTCGACTCGAGCAAGAATAGCTTTTGCTTTAGCATCATAACTCGAATCTTTGAATGTATCTACTTGTTTAATTTCATGACGAGAATCTAAAGACTTTTGTTTCTTCATGCTCTCCATTATATTCCTGGCCGCAAAATAAGAATTGCTTTTTTCTTAAACAAAAAGCTGATTCACTTACACGTACGAAGATGACTTATAGTAGATGTACTGGCTTCTTGCTCTTCATGTTATGTTTTGATACCTGCAATAATAGAACACTTTCGGGTATAATTTTTACGGCACTCCACATGCATGGTCATAAATATTTTCATCAGCTCTTTCAGTACTTGCATTGATTATTGTCTATTCTGAAATATTTGCTATAAAACTCAAAACAACACGAAATGGGTTGAAAAATATAGGTTAGAATAAACACGCATTTTCACTACAGAGTGGCGCTAAGACTAATAGTATTGCATGTATTGGGTATTCTAAGATAAGGCAGGTATATGGCCCTAGCCACGCAGGGCTAGGAAAAAATTATTGAAATATTTTTAGGAGATCTAAAATAGTTAAAAAAAATTTGTCTCAACTAATTTTGTGATAAAACTCACCGATTTGCTGAAAATCGCAAAAAACTCGATTTTGTGACCTTCGACCCCTAGTAAAATGTTTTTCCAGGTAACTGTCAGATCGATGAGGATTTTTTAGATTTAATTTATGATGATATTTTGAACAATCCTACCAACTTTGAGCCGAGTGCGAATTTTTGTACTTTCGGATAATGAAGCTGATCTGATTTGTTGCCTTTAGAAGACTGTTGCAGTTCTAGTGTGTGAAAGAAGGATTCTGGTTAGATTCATTCCATTTAGATGTTCCAGTTGAACATTTTTATTATTCAATTAATGTGACTTGTGAGCTGTTTTTGAAAATAAAAAATAAAAAAATAACTTCCAGCCGAGTACATTTGATGACAACATTCAATTCATCAGTTTTTTATGAGTAAAGTATTATCACATTGAATTTCATGTAACATATATATTTTTCTAGTTCTGTCCCTGTTCCACTTTTGTCTTTTTTTTTGTCACATCATTAAATAGTTTATTTGAGATTGAAATCCCACAAAGAATAGATCATCTATGTATTTCCATTATAAGTCGCATTCATATTCAAACTTGAGTGATGAAGGATTATTGTATCTTAACTTACTTGGGTTTTTTGATTTTCAGATGAAAAAAAGCATTCCAATTTCTGTGTGAATCCAAAGTAAATATAATGGAAACTTAACATCAAAACAATTCATGAAGTGAAATATTCAATTCAACGTTCCCGAAACACGTGACCGTTTCTAATGGCGTAACGTACTCAACCTAATCCACAAACTTTGCAATATTCATGAAAATTATTCAATTCAAGCAATTTTCGAACATATATACAGGGTCCTGCAACAGTGGCGCGGTGTTCCATATCTCTATATAGGAAGCAGATAGGAATCTAATTTTCTATAATATTACC
>WOGN01008886.1:0-11069 GCA_015342105.1 Leptinotarsa texana
TATTGTTATAACTTACTTTTAATTCACTGTATTGTATCGAGTACTACATAGCACTGTACTACTTATATCCGAATTGGACTTGCCCGTGTATATAAATAAATAAATAAATGCAGACAAGATCCAAACTTCTATAGAAATATTATATGGAGCGATGAGGCTAATTTTTCAAATTGTGGGATGTATAATAGAATGAATTTTCATTATTGTAGTAGACATAATCCATTCCTAGTCTATCCTCATCATCCGCAAAGAAGATTGAGTATCAATGTTTAGAGGCAGAATAATCGATCCATTTTTCAACCAAGGTTCTTTGAACAGACCCCGTTACATTAATTTATTAACAATAGTGCTAGAAGCGTTTTTCAATGATCTGGATCTGGAGGCTCGTCAGATGATCTATTTTCAGCAGGATGGAGCACCAGCACATAATTTCAGTGGCGTAAAAATAATGTTGTGAGACTGTTTTGGAAACAGATGGATTGCTATTTTTGGGAATAAAACATAACAATGTGGATGAACTGAAAAATTATATTGGAACTATAATTAATATAATTGATGGCCGAATTGTGTTGAAAGCAACACGTTGTGTTAATCGTTATTTTTTAGCTCTATATTTGACAAAACAAAGAGGACTAACGACGTCTTACCTTTTAACGTGTGATTCTTAACACATGCATGATGAAAAATAGGGTGTTCCATTTGAAAAAATATCATTTTCTAAAATATTTTGAAAACGCAACTGTAATTTTTTTATTTTTCGGCATCGAAAAGGCCATTGAAAATACTACTAGTTTGTCCATTTAACTGAATTCGTAGCATCAATAATAACGGAGTTGGCAATAATGCAGACTCAATTTGGAACACCCTTTAATTTTTGAACTCACCTGAACGCCCACACCTTGTAGCGCAGCTACACCTCCTACTTCGAGAGCTTCACACCTCAGCAAATTTGGAGCCCATACTATAGCAACATTTCTTGTCGTCATCCCTGTGTTCGTTCCGTGCTTTGCCACGCGAGCCAAGTGTCTCATAAGATACTCCAACGTTCTTGAAAAAGAGAATCAGTTATTCCTCATATAGTAATAATTTGATAAAACTATGAGGGTTTCATTACTATTTGCAATACCTTTCAAAATATGAATTTTTCATTGAATCAAAATGGAGGAAAAACTGTTTCGATGGAAATAATTCTTGGACAAGGACGTTCATACAAAATTTTCCAGGGGAACGATTCCGAGGGATATGAAAATGTTGTAGAACTGAAGTTTCAAGCAATCAGTTTGCAGAAATTTCAAATATATGAGATTTGAATTTTGAATTAAATCAAACAATTAAAATTTCGTCACTGCCTTCAAGGCACTAAAAAAAAAGGAGAATTGAATGACTTTATTTAGCCTGAGCTATTTGAGTACATTGAAACAACATTAAAAAAGATCACATACCAGAACCTAAAGTGTAGGTACTTTGGGAGAGATGAATGTTTTAAGATTTCATTTAAAAATATTTATTTTTTATATTTGTAAAAAGAATAAAAATTCCGGAAATAATAATTAAATTGATTTATATTCAGAAACGAATAACAATAATAGGACTATTATCAGGATTAAAAATACAATATTCTGAACATAGTACTCTAAAATTGATTAAAAGGGAATTACATCAATTATAATTAAAAAACATAACACTACATGGATACCCTTACAAATTGAAATAATTAGCAACGAAATAGTCAATAGCTTAGCATGAACTACAATCTCCAACCAGAATATTGCACCAAATCAACTGGCCACACTCTGCGACATAAAATTATCATACAAGTAGAAAGTAATGAAGATCTGGCAAGTACAATAGAACAACCCAAAATTGAGATTAAGGACTCAGTACTACCATGTAGAAACTCATATTTAAATCGAATGCAGGAGGTTACAATTACACGTTTCAGATTGGGACATACATGCCTAACTCACGAATGAATTTCCAAAAGAAGTGATGAATCTATTCGTGATCATTGACAAGTGAAACAATAATAGAGTGCTCGAAGTATATGCGAAAGACTCTAGCAGACAATTTTGAAAACTCTCATGAAACTAACTCTCTTTTATTTGACTGATATATCAATGACATCAAAAATATTTAAATAACATTTGATGTGTATATCTTCTAATTGACAGGTAACTGAGAGTTAAAATACTTAATAGTTTTAAAGACAAATTAACTCCAGAGCAGGGAGTTCCACAGGATTCACCACTCTCACCATTGTTATATAACTTATACAGCTCTGATATTTACTTCACCAACAAGGGAATATTACACAAGACAAAGTGGCTAACAATTTGGAATATTTTGCAACAACAACAAATAACTTGTTCATTAAATGTAGGTTGCAGACAAACCCATGTAAATCTCAATTCATCATATTTAATCATCGGAATTCCACAACTTCTCCAACAATCAGCGTTTATCAACATATTTCACATGCAAAATGGCTTTTACTATCAATGTAACTTCTTCATAATATTTTGAATCTTCATTAAATATGTTTTTCAACTTATCGAAACTTTCCTCTCTAAGCTTTTGATTTATATTCACACTATTTTTGAATTATTTGTAGACTGTATCTAGGTCAGTAACAATATACTATGGTTTATTCACTATTGCCTCCAAGTTCGAAAAGCATATTGATTTTTTTGCTAGACGTTTCATAATCAAAAAATGAATTCAGATCAACAGAAGACCTGCTCAAACTGAAATTCATTTCAAAAAGTTACTACTTTACAACAAAAAGTCTAACTGGTTTGTAATTTTTTGTATTCATGAATGTTTTCTATCAAATAAGATGAAATGAATGGAAAAGCAATGTAAACACTTACTATATGATTGATTATTATTTTGAAAGCTATAACTTCCTTTCTGAAAATGACTTGTTCAGTAATGCAAGATTGTAAAAAACTGCAGCATTTTTACCTTTACATGATATGTTAATTTTTGTCTGATTTCTACAAAGTTTTTTTTGTTTCAATCGGTTTCGGTTTGTTAAACCATTCTCAAGTGAATTGAAAATGGTTTAACAAACTGAAACCGGTCGTAACAAATGAAGAACTTAGTAGAAATCAGACAAAAGTTATTTTCTTCATCCTATATTCAATATGAATTTCTACAAAATAAATAGGTCATCAATCGAACAAGTTATAAACATTGTGTTTACATTGCTTAATTGATAGACATTCTATTTGAAGTTATGTATCATTGTTATGTTATATTCATATAGCATGTCAAGAATGAACATGATTTGTTAATTTATTTTATCTATTATTAGTACTGATGTTTTAATTATGTCCTATAACTGGATGTTACCTGTTGGGCAATACATTATATTATTATTAATATAGAAAGAATTAGTTGGTAGTTGCTGAATGTTGGTGAGGCTGCAGTGGCAGTATTTTGTAATCTTACAAAAGCATTCGACTGTGTTGATAACAAAATATTGCTTCAAAAACTTGAAATCTACGGATTTAGAGGAAACATATTGTTGTGGTTTGAGTCACATCTATCAGATCCGCGTTCAAGTAGTGAATTTCAAAAGTTCATCATCAGATAAAATGAGCATTAAACGCAGAGTACCTCAGGGATGTGTCCTCGGATCTTTGCTGTTTTTATTATATATAAATGATCTGGGCATATATATCGATTGAAGGCAAATTCACAAAATTTGCTGATGACACGTCTATACTTTGGCATGGAACAAGCACTGATGCACTAAAAATTAGGATATAGCATGATATAGGCAAAGTTAAACAATGTTGTGATGCCAATTTATAACCTTTTAATATATCAAAGACTAATATAATGTCCTTTAAATGTAACCTGGACCATATAATTCTTGAAGAACACATAATTGATCATAAACTAGAGAACACATTTTTAGGCCTCAACATAGACAACAAATCAAAATTTGGAACGCATATTAGTATACTATGCATAAAATTATCCTCAAGTTGTAATGCGATAAGGTCTATCTCTAACTCTTTGGACTATCACTCTGCTAAAAAAGCATACTTTGCACTTTTCGAATCCCACTTGCGGTACGGAATTTGTTTCTGAGGGAGCAGCTGTCAAAACTTAATGAGTCAAGTTTTCACAATACAAAACACAGCAATGAGATTCATTACCAGAACTAGAGTGCAAGATTCCTGTAAGCCCCTTTTTTAACATATCACATCTTAACAGTCTACCACCTCTTTATTTTAGAAACAGTCTGCCTAATGCACATAAAGCACAAAGATAACATCTCGAACTCAACTCAAGAGTTATGCCACTCGTCTCACATTCAATATTCCTCTTCCTATCCAGTCAACAACACAAATTAAAAATTCGATTATTTATAATTGCAAAAAATATTATTTCAATCATTTTCCCCTTTCAATCATAAAGTTAACCTGCTACAAACAGTTTCGAAAAAGAGTAAAAAATCTTCTGCTAGATAAAGCTTATTATACTATTGATGAATTTGTTTCGGATGACTTCGCAATTTATAATTCCAACTTATAAATAAAATTTTTTATCACAGACTTTTATCCATAGACTTTTCAAAGTATGCTTGAGCCATATTAATATCTTGTTTTTTAATTCTTGACCTTCATTTTAGTGTTTCTGATTGTTTCAGTTCTTAAGCCTGTTTTGTCAACAAAACCTAAACTTTTATTACAATAAAGCACTCTGACTCTGGCTCTCGTTGTGAGCTATGGCTCACAACGAGAAGAGTTACATTTCAACATGCTATGGCTAGTATGACTGCAAGTTAGTTTGCATCTCATGTAATATTTTTTATAAAAAGTATTTCACTAAAGTAACGATATTTGATCGTAATTTTTATCTGATTCCACTCAAAAAATGAATTCTCATTGTTGAAGAGAGAAAAAAAAACTGAAACTTATTTTTATTTTTGAATCATTACAAAATGGTCTTAAAGTTCATCCATTCAATGAAAAAAAGATAATATTGAAAATTATGGAAAATATTTTACTGGTGTCATAGTATATATTTACCTGTAATGTGGAGGTGGCAATTTCTGCACAGCTTCTCTCATTTTCAGTAATCTCTCATGGTCCGTCTCAGAGTTTCGAACCGCTGTGCTGCATCCTTGAACAGCATTGACAAAGTTTTGGTATAATTGGTATGTACACAATGGATTGGGAAGTTCTCTGAAATATTGAAATAGTCATAATCAATGGCGGTCGAGGGCATTTTGTAATCAGAATGATGGAAATGAAAAAAGTCGCAAACGTTATCTTTTATACACAGAAGATTTATGGTAAATTCCAAAGTAAATTAAATGGAAATATTATTAAAAAATTTCAAGGAATTTTATTGACCTACTAGTACTAGAATCTGTTTAATCCTTCACATCATTGTTGAATGGTGCAATAAAAACACGTGATTGGAAATAATAAAAGTATAAAATAAGACAGAAGTTTCAGATAATCAGTTGGTAGGCAGCACATCAAGACGGCACTTAGTTTTTACTTGGTAGACTTACATTTGATTGTAAAGTGACCTAGTTAGAATTGGGTACGATTGAAATTATCAGTATATCATAAAATAGTGAGTTTATCAACATGAATTCAATGATTTACCTGATTTTTGTTGTTACACTTATGAACAACAGCTTTATTTCAGGTGAGCATTTTAGAACATACAATAATCCCTTTTACTACTTGCAAGTTGAACAAAACGTATTATGTATATGCATAAAAAATCATCAACAAACAAATAGATATCTGATTAAATTATTTACACTGACTGAAAATTCAGTTGTTCTGTCAGTTAAGGTCATCACTTTGCATATAAGTAAATATTAACTTTTGCTAATCATATTTTCCGGAAATGATGAATTATGTTTCTTGATACTTCTTATCGAAACTTCTGTATTAAAAATTCCATTTAAATGGGTGCAATTAGATAAATTGATTTTTTAAACAGAAATACTCGAATCCTAGTTTACAATTACAATTTCATGACAATATGCAGTGAAAAACCAAAATATTTTATTTACATACCAATGAATGAAGTTATTTTCAGCTGATCATGGAACACATTTTTGAAATTGTACAAAGACAAAGCTAATATAACTTTTAACCAAATAATAAACTTAGGCAAATAAAATATAGTTTATAGTTCTATAATCAAAACATAATCAACTGGTAAAAATAAATGATACTAGGCTATTATTAGTAACAATTCATTAATTCTTTCTTTATAATTATTTCACCAATATTGCTATTTTTTTATTTCAGAGTTTGCTCTGTTTGGAAGGTGTTAATAGACAAATAAAAGTTAAGAAAACTATCAATATCAGTTAGTAACCTCTTGGCCTATTTTAGAATTTTTATTCATAATTTCAAGGATATAATATTAATCACAATTATCACATAAATAGGACTTGGTATTCTTTTATTTTCCATGTACTTTCGTTCTTTTATAAACCGTTATTTCGCATATTTGTAATTCAGTTAATAGTAATCAATTATTAATCATTTTTCCAAGTTGCATGCTTCTTACACTAGAATTTAGCATTTCCTGTAATTGGGTGTTTAGCGCCCATTGAAAATAAATTACTATCTATCCATCGATCTATTTATCTATGGAATGTTATCTTCAATATAATAATTAAAATTTCAAAAATAGTGTACAGAATTACCTTAACGGGCTTTCTTTATTTTTCAGAAGCGAAAGCTCCAAAACAATGCTGGGACGAAGATAAGAATCTGCCCCATGAAACAAATTGCAAACTGTATTACAGGTGTGTTTACGGAATCAAAGTACTGAAGACGTGTCCCAACAGAAAATTATTCAACTCTCAACTAGAAAACTGTGACGACAGTTACAATGTAGCCTGTGCTTCTCTAGAAACTAGTCGAGATGAAGAAGAGGAAAGGTTTTATGGTTTCGATGAACCAACAAATACTGAGAATGAATGGGATGGAATAAAACCAGTCAGATCTGCTGAAAGTAATTCAGAAGCAGTAGTGACGTATATGGACATGGTTGTTCCTAATTTTCCAAACAAATGTCCCCATAAATCAGATCCTTATGAGGAATCTACTCTGTTAGCTCATGAAAAGTGGTGTAATGCTTTTTACAAGTGCTCCAATGGTGAAAAATATCTCATGTATTGTCCAGGTATGCTGCAATTTAATCCAAAGGTACTTAGTTGTGATTGGCCTGTGAATGCTAGATGTATCGAGCAAGTACCAGCAACAAGTACTACTGAGCCTCCTAACGAGAAAATGACCAGAAATTAGGATATGAAACAATTGTTAAGACAGAAACACTTATAATCGTTAAATTTTATAAATTTGTACCTTCGAACACATTTTTCAACTTCTGCAATAACAGAAGGTTACCTGAGGAAATTACTAAATGTAATTATGTAAAAAAGACTGATTTTATTACAGATGCAAATGTTCAATATATATTTTTTCACTTCATATTTGCATTATTTGTTTAAAAAAGACAGTTCAAGTTATTCTGGAGTATGTTTTAATAAAATGGTTAACTATTATTATATTTTGTAAACGTTGTTAAATAAAATGCTAACAGAGGCTTAACTTAGCATAGAGTATTAATTTGTAATAAAGTAACAAATTTTTGACAAATAAGTTATATGGTTTGCCCCATTTTTTGATTGTTATGTCCGATAGTAATCCATTCTGATTTAAATCAAGTACATTCGTTAATATCTTTAATTTTATATGTATATTCTAGTTTTTGGCGAATCTTTCAAAACCAACCATAGATATTCTTGAATTGAAAATAGATTATTGTAGCTCCCCAAAATAAAAAACTTTTGTCCGATTTAACCGACCTTGTAGGTCTGTTTCCGAGATAGCAATAGTGGCAATAGTAGTGGACAAAAGTTTTGTATTTTGGGGAGCTAGAATAATCTCTTTTCAGATCAAGAATATCTGTGGTTGTTTTTGAAATATTTGCCAAAAACTAGAATTGGCAAAATATGCTTATTGTTATTGGCTCCACTGCCTCCTTTCGAACGATATGATAAAGGGCAGAGGAACTTTCAATACTGTTTCAGTTTGTTTTTAAAAAACATTATCAATATTTGTGTAGTCTCAAAAAGGTAGAAACCAATAGCTTAGAACAAGGATACATCAACTCCAGATGTCTTTTGAAAATTTGTGAGTAGATTTGAACGCCAATGCATTCGAGGGGTTTTGTATAAAAATGGAAGGACTATTAGAAAGCCAATTTTTATACAATATAAATGTTTCTTTCTGATTTTTTCCGGTAAATAAAAATAGCGGAGAAAAAAGTAAGAGAGAACTGAAATGAATTGATTTATTTAACGTAAGTCATGATTGAAAAATCAATTTCGTTCAACTCTTTGTTTTTTTTGCACTGCTTCCATCTAATAACATTGGTATTTCATGGTATTTAGAACTTTGTTTTTTGGCACTAGTTCCATCTAATAACAATGGTATTTCATGGTATTTAGAACTTACTATTGAAGTTCCCCTTTACAAATTGAATATTTGAATCAACACTGACTAGAAAACACAAGTATATTTGATGAATTACTCCTCTGCCCCCAATAAAAAAAGTCAATTACTTGAAACATTGATTTAAAAATAATTCTGTGGTATCCGATTTTAAATTTTGTTTCATTACTAAATTCAACTTTTTGGAACACATATCCAAAGAAGTTTTTTCTTAGCATAATAATAAGAATCTTTCCCATTCACAATCTTTGTTCAATGTTGAGCTAGGACATTTTTGGTTGAAGTGACTTGAAAATGACTTTTACTTTTTGAAATTTACAGTTAAGAAATTGTTTTATTTCAACCATAAATACTTCTATATCAATTTCTAAGCATCATCAGCTATTCCATATAGTTTTTCCAACAATATTTCTGTTTTTTCGTTAACCAGCTGTCGCACCCCTATGAACGATAACCCTCAGAAGTCGAAACTTGTGCTAGCTAAAGACTAACGAGGTCTTGCCTTTTACCATGTGATTCTTAACACGGGTTGGACGATAGCAAGTGAAAATCGATCGTTCAGCCTGGGGCTTAAACCACCGACCAACACGGCGTTCAATTTGAGCGAGTTAACAAAGCACCCACGTCGATCCGATGGGCTACCGAATGATAATGGAATGATAGTTATCATTATTGAATCTAGCAAAAGTCCACAATATTAAACATTATTGTTGGAAATTTTCAATACTATCTTTTTATTCTGCAGTTATCTAATATTTGGATACTTGAAAGTTTCATTTAAATCAAAATAGAAACAAAATCAAAATAATCCATCGAATTGTAATTCCCTTCAAGTGTAACATTTTTTCACAAATCTTGAACAGAATATATTTACTTTCTTGTCTCTTTCTACAGCTGTATGTAAGGTATTAAAATTACATAAGGACAAAAACTAAATTTCTTCACATACCTGAAATACATCTTCAAGAGCGAAGCAACAGAGTGAATGTCCTGTAAAATATCCTCTGTATATAAATTTGGTATCCTGTCCTCATCAAATGCATTCCTCAACTTCGAAATATTAGACGTAACTCCAGACAATCTGTGGTCAAGAATTATTTATAATAATTACTGATAAGTACATTAATTCGTATAGTTATGTTAGTTCCTATTCCTACAAGGAATACATTCTGATATTCTGTCAACTTTACCTATAAATCCCATCAACGATACCATTTGTCTCAATAAACTCCGCACAACACTTGAGTACCATCGGAATATCGTTGCCAGAGTTCAAGAGATGTTCTCCTAGGTCGCATCCGAATACCCTCTCCTTCAATATTCCCGATTGCTTGAGCCTTCTTCGAGATGGCCTGTTCAAAATAAAACTCCTAAAGAACGTGATCAATTTGCCGTGTTTCCTCAACACGGGTTTAATCGGGGTTAATGCTAACGACCTACAAAACGAGATAGCGCATTGTTAATGTTATACACCGTTCATAGCTCTCATCATTTTCATGCTTCATTGAGGTTTGATTTTTCTATCACAAAGATTCACTTAAGTAAAGATATTGCTTTTCGCGAATTATCTGTAACTGGTTTCTTATTTGGAAAAATTATCTTTACCGAGTATAGAAGTAGCTAATACCACTGAAGATTTTCGATATACCTTTTTCATGAAGAGTAAAAGAACTCAGACATTCTTCAATATACCTTATTTAGCCAAACTTACACCCTCTTTGGTAGAAGACTTATTTGAATTTTATCTGTTTTTGAACAGTCTTAATGTACCACAACTAAGTGACAGAGTTCTGTTCACTTTGTTCAGTGTTGAAAATAAGATCAAGTTCATCGCAACATGAAGAATACATTATTTGAAGTAAATATTTTTTTTAATGTTTTACGAACCAAAAGGAAAATTTCATTTTTAACTTTTTCCATTGTTCCTCTTTCATTTAGAAATATAAACTTGAAATGAACTACGACAATGACTTCCATCAAGTGAGTTTGAATTCATCATTAACCCAATCTACAATGATTTGAAAAGGATGATTTTGTTTAGGACATATTAATTCTTGGGAAGAAACCTTTTTGCATTATATTTCTACATCACTATATAGAAAGGATGATTTTATTTAGGAGATATTCATTCTTGGGAAAAAACCTTTTGGCATTCTACTTCTACATCACTATACACTGTGTCTCACTTCTTATGGAAACACCCCCGAATCTTCCGTAATATTCGAGAACGATGAAATTCTCTGGACTGATGGAAATGCTAAAAATGCAGCTACCACCTGAATGGAGTTGGCCAAAGTGGTATACACTGTCCGCCACTCGCGATGGAACACCCCATTTACGGTAAAACATATTAGAGACCAATAAGGCTCAAAATTCCTTCAGATTCGTGATCAGGACTACCAACTTACTATGATTACACTTTTTTCCTGAAAAATTCGAATTTGTGTCACTTCTTATGGAAACACCTCAGTATCTTCCGTAATATTCGAGGTGGAATGATGAAACTCTCAGGACTGATGGAAATGCTCAAAATGCACCTACCACCTGAATGGGGTT
>WOGN01008887.1:0-11069 GCA_015342105.1 Leptinotarsa texana
TACATTTTCACCTGAAATGATTTATTTTATAAATATATAATATCCCTCCGGTTATCAACTAAACCAACCGCCACTGTTTTATGGTCCAACTTACTTTCCGTAAACAAAGTTATGCTGCCTTTAGCATAACTTGCAGTCGAAAGCCATATTGACTCCCAATATTTCAATAATCTGCTATAGGTAGATCGCTCTTTCGAGAAGTCTTGATATAATTATTAAAACATAAATCGGTATATAATTGTTAATATCTTTTTCATTTTTTGACAATTAGCAAAACCTTGTCAATCATCAATTTTTGAAGAGATTTTGAAGCAGAGGTAGCAATTCCGATGCAACTCTCTTTATAAGTTTTGTTATAATTTGATCAAATCCAAAGTTTTTTTGTAATAAAATCGCCAATTATATCACTTATAATAGATTACTGGTTTCAAATAAGTTGATTTTGGATAACTCATTCTTATCTTTCTCTCAGTGGTCAAAATGGTTGTTGATACTGGACATTATAGGACATAAGAGAATATGACAGAATATGACATGAGGCTAGGCCATAAACAGGACATGGTCAGAACCTAGACAGGATATGATCGGGACGTAGACAGGACATTAACAGGACGTGGACAAGACATTGACAGGACATGAAGAGAACATAAGACAGAAAATGGGCATGATATGAACATGGTTTGGACTTGATTTAGATACCTACAAGAAATAAATGGATTGCGAATATCTCAATAATCTATAATTCACTGCGCTCCCAAGAATAAAGGATATAATTGGTAGAACAAAAATCGTCTATTGGTCTTTTCTTTTTTGAATATCGGCAAAAACCTTCGCAATTTTCGATTTTTGAAGAATCAAACGAAATATTGAAGGGTTTTTGAAGCAGAGGTTGCAATTCTTACTCAACTTTATAATTTACAATCAAATCCAGAGCCTGTTTTGTAATCAAATCATCAATTATATCCTCTTTCTCATCATAAGTTACTGGCTGCAAATACATTGATTTTCAATTTCATTCTTCTCGTACTGTCAGTAGTCACAATCGTGATTGATAGTTTTGAACCAATATTAACGAAGTGATAATTGAAACTCCCACAAATTTCATTAGTGTTTTCTTTCAAAATTATGTTTGATTTCTTTTATTTATCTTTGACATTCGAATATTGACTTGTCAATCCTATAGATAGTGTCTTCGTAGGGCGAGATATCATCGAACTCAATTACGTAAATGGCAACATTTTCTTCTCTTAATTAAAATATTCAAGTTGAAACAGTTGACTGAATCCAAAAGGGTAAAAAGACAGACGTACAAAAAATCAATTTATTTCATTTACTGTACAAACATTCACAAAAATATAATTGTTATATCTCTAAATAGGAATTGATTTTCAGACATGAGGTACATATTGAAGTTCTCAGATTTCCCATCACTTTCTAATGACGAATGACTTTCAACAATATGGCACTCGAAAAAGTGAATCATACAGAGGAATGTTTCTGGAACTAAGTATGTTGCTAATCGTGGTATACCAAATTGAAGAAAGCCAACAAGCCCAAAACTATTTGCATTTTACGGTTTGGTCATTCAATATAATATACAGTTGTACAAATTCCTCAGCCAGTGAAAGAAAATCATTCAAGTAATACCACATATAAACATATTTCGAAGATGGTCTGGAAAGTTTCTGACCCCAACATAAAGACAGCAGCAGCAGCAAAGTTAGTAGCTGTTGACAATTACCCACCAAAGTTTCAGCCATACAATGCTCCTTCTCATAACTCAGCATTTGTCATGGTGAAAATCCAAGAATTGTGGTTTGCACTACTCAACCATCCATCTTATTCACCAGATCTAGCCCCAAGCGACTTCTTTTTGTTCTCTCGTTTAAGGAGCATCGCTGGGAGAAGCGTGTACAGTTATAAAGAGGCATGTCTTGTATCTTTCTTAGGTCATAAACTTTCCCGACCAATCTCGTGCAGGCATTCCAAATTCATTTTTTGTAATATTGATTTTCAAATCAGTATTTTGAAAATAATTTACAAAAATTGTAAAATGTCCCTGAAATATTCCAGTAAACAACAAGATAACAATTACAAGAAAATATAAACATGGACTACCTAATAAATTAACATAAACATCTCTTCTCATAATTTGTCAGTCAACAAAAAACATTTTTCAGTAAACTATGAGTAGATGAATCACTCCGAATCGAAAAATATATATTTCTCAGTCGCTGAAGATTTGTTATATAAAATAAAACGAAAAATACAAACTCTTGTATCTCAAGAGGGACGAAACAACACCAACTGTTTATAACTATTAACATTCTATCAAAAAGAATAATAAGAGAAAATTATGGTGAAAAAATCATGTTATTCTTACTAAAATAAAACCGATAGAGTTCATACAAAACTATATTTACCCGTAAAAAATATTTGAAAAATGAAAAGATTTCTGTAATATGCAAAACAGCACAAATGCTAGTCTGACAGAGCTCTGAAGGATTAAAAAAGAAATTATAATAAAAACTAATTTTTGGCATGTTCTGCACATACTTTGCATTATACCTAGAATACTTGACGAATCAAATAAAAAAATATTTATAAACGATTCAAAAAGTATAAAGAAATGCTGACACACACCATCTTGCTACCTGGATTAAAAGCTTCGCAAGATTTTGTCTGAACTTCTATCAATTAATCAACAAGTTTTCCACGACATCCCCTCTGCAAGTACAGAGATTATCACATGAGGTGCATATTAGATATTTTTCAGAATTTTCAGATAGGATTTTTCAGCTTGATGAATTTCATGAGAGTTTCGTTGTGTACTAAAACCCTATTGACGAATTACAAATTTAATGATTTTAGTTTGTACCTACTCATATTTATTATACTTTCACAGCCTTTTGTATAAAAAAATCACATAAAATTTTTATAATATCATGTGAAATTTCAGACACCGCAATTACATTCTTGAATTGATGAACTCAATCAAGCTCATTTGATATGTGAACCACATGATGATTTTTTGTAATTCTCTACATTTTCGGTAGTATGACACCAGGGGGGTCCCATAAGTAACCAGCCTGACCAAGAGATGGCGGTATTTGTTTCAAAATATAATGGTATTAGAAAGTACACAATATAGAAAGCATGTTTCAAGTTTGAAGGCGCTGCGTTATTTAGTATTTGTTTGGCAGCCATCAATATCGAATGTTTTCGGTGAATTTGTGAAAATGGAGAAAATTGGCCATAGTTATGTGGTGCAATCAAAAGGAAGAATCGGCTCCAAAGGAGGCAAAGACCTTTTCATCTACAGGCAAGGTCATGGCATCTGTTTTTCGGAATGTGCGTGGTAAAAAAGGTAAATATATCAACGGCGACCTCAGTGCGACGTTTGGGTGAAAAAAATCAAGCAAAAACGGCCGCATTTGTTGTTTCATCAGGACAAGGCACCAGCTCACAAATCCATTATCGCCATGACCAAAATTACCGAACTGAAGTTGCACCCTATTAACCAGATCAAGCCCCCTTGGTTTACTTTATGTTTGCAAATTCGAAAAAGTGTCTCGTTCAAAGATTTTCCAACGATGAGAAGTGATGTCTTACTTCAAACTTACTGAACGTCCCTGGGAAAAGTGTATGGAGCTGCAAGGAGATCTTATGTTGAGGAATAAATACGTTTTCTTCAAAATTTTTGTGTCTTCTTTGTTAGGCCGGGTATATCTAGGACCACCCACGTAGCACCGACCGATACTCGATGGAAATCCATTATGACGCATTCAAAAGATAGGTTTTAATGTGAGATTTCCAAATTACAAGTTTACAAAACCGCGCAATACAATAGCATCTTCGGGCGTTACAATACCAAACGCCTGAAGATGCTATTTTGTAGCAAAACACGTGTCACCGTTTAATAAACTTTCAAGTCGAAATCTCACATTGATGTGTGTTTTAGGAATACATTTTCCGTGGCGATATATAATTAAAAAATAAGGAGCAAGTTGAGACGTGATAGAAGCAGGTTACTGAACAAACTGTGCCCAAATCCAAAAGTATTGTATAAATTTGATTGCGAATAGCCCCTTTTTTTATTTATATACACTGCATTCACAATGGAATAGATCAAAGTAAACAATAATAGACTGTTGTATCTTTTCAAAAAGTAAAATGCGTCTTGACACAGTATACAGTGAATGAAATCATCCTCACGAAATTAAATAAATAGCTTTCATGTTCATATCACTGCAAGCTGAATTAATTCTCCTGGAGATACACGTTCAATTGAAGTGTATTTATTCATCAAGAATGTAGTGTTGAAATTGATTATTTCTTTTTTTTATATAAAAAATTATCGAAAAGATGACTAATATTTGAATAGTACAGCAACAAACTCGCGTTCATCACAACAAAACCTCTTTGTTATATTTCATCTGAAAAATTCGGAAAAATGTCCCACCAGAAATTTCACGTCCGCATTTCTGTATGCTACAACTAAATTATTTAATTATTTTGAACTCATATATAAGGTTTCCTTAAGGAATTTGGTCCCGAACTCGGTGACAAAGATGATCCAACAAATGGTCTCTTCAACACCAATAAATTATTAGAAAGCAGGAGAACTAACTTAAAAACTAGAGGAATGAGAAATGTTCTGTAATATTTCTTCATTTCATCTATTTTTGATGAATGTTCATAACTGAAGGAGTTCAACTAATGAATTTTAGAAATGAAAAAAGATTTTCACCGAACATGTACTTATTGTTACGAAAACATCAGGATTTCTCAACTGAATTTGAAACAGATGATGAATTTGTATAGCATTGACCCACCACATATTTATCAGATGGAGGTATATCAATGTTCAATGATCCCGACACTTTACTTCTCAGTTTTCCTCTAGGTAAATGCCCCTAGCTTGCAACCTGGTATATCTACAATCGAAAAATAATCCTATTACTGACAGAAACAATTTTCATTACAAGTCTAGTGACTAATATTCACATATCACATTCAGGTAATACAAGTTACATCGAACACCAATGGTAGATCCACTGAGGACATTGAATAGATATGCTGGATATCTCTGGAAGCGGTCCACAAATCTCATGAGTGATATCTGCAAAAAAAAATATTGAAAACAAGTGGTCGCCTTCGAGATATCTTAAAAAATGTTTTTCATTGTTCTGAAGTAAAGAGAAACCCTTCGTTGATTCAGTCTTCAATATAAATGTACTTTCTCATTAGAATGATAAATTATGTAGTCGATGAATAGGAAAACAATTTAAGTTGTTTGAATTTGGGAATTTTTGGATACTCTTTGAGATAAATATTTTAAAATATTATGTTCATTGCACATTACTGGGGGCCATTTCACATCATGTGAATTTCAGTCGACGCTTGGGAGTAGACAGATTGAGACCCCGGCGTCAAGTCACAAAACCCTTCAAGCGAGTCACTACCTGAGGAGTGGGCTGACTGAGACATCAATGTAGACATACCTTCTTTAAATTGGCTTCAAAGTAGAAGCCTAAACGTTGAACAACTGAAAACAACAAACGCGGTTGGATCTCTACGTTTCTGGTAATCTGTGCTTTAATCGCTTTTCTTCACACTACTAGCCCCTCTGATTATTAGAGAGTAGAAATTTTCATTGCTTGCTACTACTTTTGGGTTCTCGAGTTTGATGCCAATACGTGTTGTAGTTGAGTTCACTGCCAGTTTGTGTTCATGTTTGCGTATGTTGATTCGCCTACTGGTCTGGCCGATGTAAGTCTTATCACAGTCTCAACATGATACTTCGTAAACTTCTTGGAACTCCAGTAGTATATGATCCTTTGCATCACGAAGAATGGACCTTATTGTACGTTCTGATACGAATGATGTCGCTATTTTGTGTTGGCGGAGAAACCTGCTGATTTTGTATATAGTTCCTTCAATTTATGGTAGTATTGTAGTTATGACCGGTGTTTCTAGGGTTTCCTGCTGTTTCTGTGTATCTGTGTGTTTGTTGTCTGTCGGCCTCTTCGAACGTGTACTTGGTGTTTTTGCCACTGAGTCAATTTGTTTTGGGCGGTGATGAGACTCTGCATTAAGGTATAGATATATATGTTCTGGTGTCATCCTTCTCATGCTGAAGTACTAGGCCGGGTATTCATCTGTTCGTTGTTGACATTATCACGACGTTTCGGCAAGATCCTGCTTGCCATATACATATGCTCTGTTTCGGTCAGTTGATAGAACTCCTCCTGAGTCCACTTCACTACTCTAAGTTCTCACTGAAGTTCTTCTGTCTCAGAGTGCCACATTTTCTCCGTAATCTCCGCATCGTCATCTTGCATATTTGTCTATCCCTAATTCCATACCTATACCATACGAGTACTATTCCGTCAAAAGAGAGATATAAAGTTCAAAGTTATCTATATCAAATGAATGAGTGACCTTATGCTTTCGATTTCTGGGGGTGCCCCAGTTGTATCCTTAAGTTTTATCATCATTCTTATCACCATCGTCATCATTTTCATTATTCAATCCACAAGATAAAATATTACCATGCAAATACCGGATGATATTCTCGAAAGTAATTGGATTGGATGAGGAAAATTGACTATGTTTATATTTGCGTGTGAATACCCATGGGTTGGGTTACCTATGGGGCGCGTCCCCAGGTGGCGGATAGGGGAACGACCAGGGGACTGGATGCCCTGATGGGGAAGCCAATGTGGTTTCACGGACGGAGTCGTCGGGCTCCTGGCCAGTGGCAGAAATGAGTAGGGTGAGGGGAACTGAAACCCTCCAAAAGCCTTGCAAAACATGTCACCGTGGACCAGCCTACCCAAGCTAAGATGTAAGGAATCGTACCGACAGCTAAATGGTATCAGTCTACCTCTGGTAATGCGGAGCTCTGCCAGAGGTGACCAATTCTTCCCTTGCTATTCGTGTTAACACACATGAGTGCGAAGGCCACAATGAGACCACTCAACGTTGCCAAAGAGAGTGTGTTCGGCGAGTCTTGGCCTATACCTGTCAATATAAAGGAGATGTCTCCTAGTGACCTGTTTTTCACATAATCGTTTTGAGTGTAGAAGTTTTTTCATCTATATTTCTCAATTGATAAATTGAGTCCAAATTGGCACTCGTAAGATCCACCAAAATAGCATCATTATCGAAGTTTTTGAAATCCCTGGAGGCAAGAATTTTGGACTGTCCAGTGCCAATTTTGGAAAAAGTGGAACAATCAACTACTTCGTGTCGCACTGTAACGAGTAGGTTCATCAACAACATGAGACAATCCATAGGATTCTAAAATCCCATTCAGGTTCTTACATACCTGAGATGATAGATTCAGAAGATCAATGTTGAGGTCTCCCCCGACCAGAATGTATTCATGGGTGGGAACTAGTTCTTCCAGATCAGCTAAAAAATCGTGCGCAGGAAACTTGGGGCCATGTAGAGAGAGCCAATAACATATTTTTCTTTGTTGAATATGAAAGATATCCATACCTGCTCAGAGTTGAGAGACAGCCATGTTTCGGATATGGTAACAATATCGTATATATTAAACATCTTTTGCTTAAATTCTTGAAAATCACTAAACAAAGATCTGGTATTCACGTGACAAAATGTGTAGTTTGACACAAGGACGCAATTTTACTAAAAATATTATAAAATATATTATACAAAGATACACTTATCTGGGATCTTGATTTTTTGCAGCTCTCAACGGAATTGTCCTAAGTGTTTTTTTGGCAGCTTGTTGATAGGGAGTAATAGGTGGATCTTTTCTTTTCAAGTTTGCCACAGATGAAGAAAGCAACTCAGGGTTACTGGCAATCTCGTCAATTGTATATTTCGTGTCGTTAACGAGTGAACGTTTATTTATAATGAAAGCTTTGATTCCGTTTTTATTGGCTGTATTCACGTGTCCTCGCAAATCCTTATGAGTGATTCGATCCTGTGGACTCAAATGATTTGCTACAAAAATCTGCGTTCCTTTCAATTTATTGATGTTGCGGAAGATTTCTAACTTTTTTCAGAAGGCCAATAATTCAATTTTGAGAATTTTCGCACCACTCGTAGCCTGGAAGAAAAAGATATTGTCGATATCGAACAAACTGAGGAGTTCTATGTCCAATATGTTGCTCAGATAAGAGAGTGAATCCACTGGATCTTCTACTTGAAGGCCAAATACGAACAAGTTATTTCTGCGAAGTCGGTCATCTAGTCGAGTTATTTTTCCGTCCAATATCTTTTTTCCTGTCCAAGTGTGGATAGTTTGTGATCGATGGTAGATATCGCACTGTATGAGTTCTAACGTTTCCTGAGATTTGTCGAATTTTTTATCAAGGTTTAAACACATCTGCTAGCGTGATATCATTAGGAGTAGGCATTTTCAAAGGAATCCAAAACAACCCACAACGTGAATCGGAAGCAAGCACCCGTACAACCGTCTTTTCGTATGTCAAGTTTCTTCTATTGCTTGTTGATAGTTTTTACAACAAAATTCTCATTCGATATCAATTGTGAGAAGTGAATATTCGGATGTAATTGCGTAATTAAGAAGATGAGACAGCTCACCAGAACTTGAAGATGAAGGTACCTCTTTCCACAATGACTAGGAACAATAACGAAATTTTTATATTGAAATTAACTGCAAAAATCACAATAAAAGCGGATCATGCGACGTATTCGTATGAATATGTTGTGAGTAGATGATAGACGATGTAGATATTTCAATTACAAACTCACCTCATCTCACTTAGTCGAAGTCGATGGGAGAAAATCGACTTTCTCGACTGGGATACAAAGTCGCTTCCAGAAAACTCGGACGGCTTGGTACGGTTCCAACATGCAGACTAACTTCGTCATCAGAAACATTGTAATGGCTAAACAGATCTTCTTGAGGTTCAATTCCGACAGCCGGAGGATTGAAAGCTCTCTGACGACCGTTCTTAATTCTATGCTCCAGCCCCTCCCTGCTATGGATGAACGACAGCAGCTGGAAATCTTGACCGACGTGATTCTCCAACCTCTCCACGATGTCCCAGAACGTCGGCCTGTCGTTGGGTCTCCACATCCAACAACTGCGCATGATTTCGTAGAGGAGGTCGGAACATTCTGCTGGACGTTCTAGACGTCCCCTCGAAGTTGTGAATTGTAGAACTTGTTCGTTAGAGAGACCTCGAAAAAGAAAGATTTTTGTCAGAGTTAGTATATAGAAGGGGTTAAGAATGCCAAAAAGTTTGCTTCAGTAGCGTCAATGGATACATACGTTGAGATACAGAGAATTTTATGAAATGAAAAGCCCAGCAAAATGGTTGAACCAAGAACAATTTCTAGTTAATGATAGATGAATCAAAACCGATGAACCAATATTGTTAATGAGACTCGACACAAATGCACAAAAATTTACTTTTGCCGTCCGAAAAAACCAAATGTACGTATCTCCCTCCCACGGTATGAGTGTGAACTTAAGTGACGCTAAGATGGAGATATTGTTCTCGTGACGTTCGATTTTGTTTGATAAACTCTTTCGTACCTTCAATTTTTCAATATGGCCGCTATGACAATCAACCCGTGAGACAACCATACCCGGTCTCCCCTACCTGTGACAATGTGGGTATGCTTATTTGAAAACCGGAGAGTACACTAGATCAATGTGATCATTTGACAGATCACATTCGCAATGCTTATGTTTATGAATTTCCAATGACTCCAAATTATCGAGGTCCCTCATAATTGTTTACCGCAATCGAAATATTCAAAATAGCAAACAACAATGTGACTACCAGCGGCAGCTCGTCAGAGGAAGCAAGAGAGGCTAGCCTCCCCATTGTGTAACAACGAAAACTTAACAGAGCCGTTTTTGAATATAAAAAGTAAGATTTTTGAAAAAACCTTGGACACGTCGATTTCTAATTAAAGGGCTACACCTTTCAGACTAATCAGATTTTTTGTAGTTCGTACCCCCTCGGAGGGGCGCGTCTGACGACCCTTATTTAGATAGGAAAAGTAGGTCGAGTGGCACCTTGTTTTAAAAGTCTTTAGAATACCTTTACATCTCTGTTAAAAGAAAATTTCTGTAACGATTAGTTTTCGAGATGATTTGAAGACTCAAAGGTATTTTTATTCAGTTCAACTCTTTTAAAAATACATCAAATTGTTTTTGAGGTACAATTTACGTTCAGAACTTTCATAAAAAGAAATTAATTTTTACTTTTTATGACAACCTGCTAATACGTCTCTATTTGATTTCGTAAAAAAGTAAAAATTATTTGTTTATTGCGAGATTTTTTCGGGGGATGGGGTTAGTTACCACCCTTACAATTTAGGTAAATTGAGTGGCACCTCCTTATGAAGGTTGCCTTTTGACGTAAATATTTTATGCTTCTGATAAAAAAGTGAATCATACTGAAAACTTACCTACACAAGGAATACAACCTGCTGATTTCCTTGAATGCTGATGGCACAGAAAAGTTTAAAAAACTGTTTTAGGGTTAATGAATCCCAATAATTGTTTTTAAAGCACACAACAAAAAGTAACACCTAATATGGGTAGTTCACATAGGAAATTTAGAGTGAATGTTCAAAATGTGCGCCATTTTACTCCATGCAACAATAAAGATTTTTTTCGAATTTTGCTCTCACATTATTCAACATCTCAGGAGTTATAGCTTGGCATTCATCAATAATTCTACGACGTAATTCATCCAAATTGGCTGGCTGTGTAGCATAAATTTTAGACTTTCAATATCCCCACAAAAAGTAGTCCAGTGGTGTTAAATCTGGTGATCGTACTGGCTATTCAATTGGACCTCTTCTGCCAATCCATTGTCCTTCAAAATGATGCTGGGCATAATGGGGTGGTGAACCGTCTTGTTGAAAATGGATAAATTCATCTTGACATCTTGGATCCTGTTCAATTATTTCAACCATACGAGGTTGTATTGCCTCTTCAAGAAGCAATACCTATCTCGAAAACTAATCGTTACAAAAATTTTCTTTTAACAGAGTTGTGAAGGTATTCGAAAGACCTTTAAAACAAGGTGCCACTCGACCTACTTTCC
>WOGN01008888.1:0-11069 GCA_015342105.1 Leptinotarsa texana
ACTGTCTTAGTGACTGGAACTGGGTATGGCTGTGGATATGCTACTGGGATTCTATTGACAACATTGTGCACTGTGTGCTTGGCAACTTCTTGGCTAATAGCAGTTCCAATAATTGGTATGCCCGCTTGACCATAACCATATCCTAGTCCCCTTCCAGATGCGTATCCTAATCCACTCCCATAAGTGCTGTAACTTATTCCACTTTCAGAAGAATATCCCAATCCGTTTCCTAAAGCACTGAGTGTTAAGCTATTTCCAGAAGAATAACCTAATCCATCTGCATAAGAACTATATCCTAATCCGCTTCCGTAACTACCGTATCCTAGCCCATTTCCATAAGTGCTGTAACCCAAACCACTACCGAATGAGAGACCCAATCTGCTTCCATGTGCTATAGAGTCTAATCCAGCAACGGATGAGAAACTAGCGGATCCCAAAGAGTTATAACCGTTTAGAGAGGGATACGAAGTTATCCCTGAAAGTAAACTCCTCTTGGTTTTTTCTTCTTTTTTATTGGAAGAAGACGCAGCTACGCCAATGACTAGAAACAATGACACACTGAAACAATGATATTCTGAAATATAGGTGTGGTTACCAAGAAAATTCAACATTTTCGGATAAACGCAAATCATCAATTGAAATGTGCATCTTTATTATTGAAATAATTACTAATTAACTATCTGAAGCCGATATTCCTAGACAAATGCAATATCGTTATCTAATATTATATAGTTATATGAAATAATCAGGCTATTATAAAAAAGTTCATTCCAGAAAGTGAGCCTATCTACGGTCTTGGTTTATTCTTTTGAGAACCATTCATCAATATTCCCTTTTCAAACATTCCTTGAACTCGATAATTTTTGTTTCAACAATGTTTGATAGTTTCAGTTTGGAAGTTATATAAAAAAAATTATGCAGTCGAAGTATTATAATAACTATGAAATATATTTAATTTTTAATAGAAATCGTTTCTATTCCAGATATTTCCATTTGACTTATTGAATCCAATCCATTTTCTGATATTTCAATAGGTTCCTTCTTCTTGTTTTTTCATGTTTGCTTGATTGAAAAAGTTTGTATCTACACTGATAACTATAAAATGAATTATACTTTTGAATGTCGAATTGTATATCGTAATACTATCTATATATTCTTCTAGTGCATAATACAATATTGGTCTAACATCTAGAAGGCCCTCGAATCTCAAGATAGTACCAACTTGGACGAGATAACTTTGGACAAGTTTCATCAATATTGTTTGAATAAGGATCTGACTATAAATGAAAGTAAATCTATTTTCACGACTTTTTTAAAAACTGAATATAAAGTTCAATTTATTCGACAGCTACCTTAATAACATTCTTAGGAATCAATTACTTTTAACAATAAAGTGTCACGAGAAAAAAGATTGAAGTAATTATGTTATTTTATAAGAAAATAACTGAAGAATATCGTTTCGATTAATCATTTTGGAATTGTATATTTTGGTATGATGGGAATTCCAACTATGTTCTTTGTACAGATAACTTAATTATTAATTTATTGTTTGATATCATAAACAATATGAATAGTAAAGACGTAATGTACCCGTGAACTTTAATAGTTTTATTTCAGACTTACAAATGGACATGTTGTACATACAAGTTTCATAACACATTCATCAACCTTTATTATATACGAATAGAGAAAATTTGAAGAAATCATTACGCGAGTGTCTACTGGGTAAGAAATTTTCAAGCAAATGGTCAAGTTGGTGTGTGGATGTGATTTTTTTGCTGTGGTTGTTTTACTTTGAACTATAAAGTACTGTTTATATCACATCAGGCTTTTAATAGAATGTTACGTGAAGTAATCAAAAAATGGTTCGTATATTTTGATATCAATATATAATGCTTCTTTGAAATATTCTACAATTCATAAGGTGCCGAGTAAGATATAGTGAGAACACTCCAAATGCATTTTATAGTATGATTCCATATGATACTGAATTTCATAATAATAATGTAAATCGCGACGCCTATATCGAAGAAAACACTGAATGATTGGATTTAATGATTGTCACACTTACCAAATATGTCTTCATCATGTATATGTGTCTGTGTATGTGCTCTTTTAGTGAAGCACTTGTAAGAAGTGATGCCCAGTCCTGAGAATCTGGAGTTTTATATCATATGTGGAACGAAGGACAATTTCAACTCGTTCTAGAACTGACCAATGTAGATCGCACATTAATATTCTGCTACATTTGAATAAATAATGCGATGAATTCACAAAACAATTTTTATGTGATTGAAGATGAGTTCGTAATTGGTGAGTCTCATTAATTAAGATGACATTTGTATTAGGATTATCATTATATGTTTTCATGGAAATCCTTATTACATCAAAAAGTGCTAAAAATGTAAATTTATTACAGCTGCCATTTTGAGATGACCGCTCAGGTTCTCTAGGAGCACTGTTCTTTATTTTTTGTCTGTCTGAATAGTTGTTATTTTGGATTATTTCGATTTGGTTTATTTGTTAAGTATATTTCAATTCAGAAACGTTCTTGAAATGGCTTATGAGACAGTTCCCTTTTTCGAAAATTAGTTCAGAAAGTTTCTTACGTACAATGTAACTAACTAAAAGAATTTCCAGAGACTGGCTGTTAAGAAGTTCGAAAAATAAATGCACAAAAAAAACTAATTAATAAAGTTTATTGTATGATTTTCACTTTAAAGTGAGTTTTCGAGAAGAGAGCTCTCGGCACCGCTCTATCAAAATCATTCCATTGGTTCCGCTATTTTGATAACACTTCGCGTGTAGCCACGGGACCAAATATTGGAACAGTTCTTACGCCACATCAACTCCATTTATCATCGCATCCAGTTTACCATGGAAATGGAAAAAGAATGAAAAAAACACTATTTTTAAAATTTACTGGTCAACAGAAAAGCTGATGGAAAACTATGTCACACAGTTTATCGCAAACCTACTCATACTGATTTTTTTCGAAAGAAAACTTCCGTCATCTAGACAAAGGTTTTTGTGCCAATTATTTTACAGTACAAGAAATCAAATGTGTTCTTCATAATAGAATACTAAATACTTCAACTTCTGCCACGATCTAACAGTCAGTGCCTTACAGTCTATTTGCCTTACATAAACAAAGTCATGGACGGCATAGAAAAATTATTTAAACGTCACAATATTAAGATCATTCACAAGCCAACTAATCAACTACCTATCCAACACTCAGATCGGCTAAAGATTAAATAGTACCTCTGGTATCCGCCAGTGTTTATACATTCCTTGCTCTTGTGGCTCGGTTTACATCGGAATTACCAAACATAGCATCAGAACCAGTATACTAGAACACAGGGTTTGCTACCGCCTCATGAAATCGAAGAAATCCGCATTTGCAGAATATGTCCTGGTAGAAACAGATCACTAATTCAACGCATTACTTCTTAGATGCCATTTCAACAATTTCAACAAAAAAGAAGAATATATTGATGGATGTCCTACATGGTAGAAGATCGTCATGAAAAATGAGAAATGAAACTTTCTAATAGAGGTCCTTAACTTAATTAAGTACCTGAAATTTGTTTGCCTGTGGCAATGTGGATACGCTAATTTGAAAACTGTCGAGTAAACTAGATCGATTTGATCATTTAACAATGCTTATTCTTATGAGTTTCCATATTTTGCTTGCATAGTGCAAAATTTCCATATCGTTTGGATTCGGAAAATTTTGGTGGTATTCCAAGGAATGGTATTCCAAGGATTATATCGGAGCAGATCACCGAAGAAAAAGGAAAAGACGAAAGCTATTTTCGCAACATAAGTTCTTTGATAAATTTGTCAATCTTACGAACACCGGTTTCACAGAACATAAAGCTCGTTTTTGGGAAAGAAAGTTTTTGGCTTTCTACTACTCCATCTTGATACAAAAAAGAAGGATGAGGGAATCTTTCAAAGAAAGAAAGGAAGTAAATCTATATATAAAGCTCGTCTATTGGAAAAAGGTCTCGATTACAATATAAATTCGACCAATTTAGAGGTTTTGGGAATTGATAGAGATATTGCGTTGATGGGCACATGTTACGCCAATAAACATATTGCTGCAGAAATTTCAAAATATGGAAAGATGCATAAAGATAGGTTCAATCCGTTAAATGCATAAAATAGAAATCGGCAGCAAATAACATTGTTTTCACGCGAGCTGATAAAGGCAAAACGGTCATAGCCATGAACACAGAAGATTTCGTAGAGAAGACTATATGCTTTCTAAATGCTGGCATATACGATAGTTTCAGAAACGCCCCTTCTTATTTATATCAGAAAGAAGTCGAGGAAACTTTGAAAAATATTCATGGGGTCATGGATGAAACAGAAAAAGTCAGATCGTTAGTCATGAACCCACAACTACCAAAACTTTATTCATTGATTGAATTACACACAGATAACTACCCGATTAGACCGGTAGTTTCTTATGTCACATCTAAAATATCCGAAAAACTCATCGCAATTATTCAAAACCACACCAATTTCAAATCAAAATTCAGTTTGAAATTCATACCATTCGATCACTGAAATTCAAGATATTACGTTCCCGGATAATGCCAAATTGATTTTATTCGATTTAAAGAATCTGTTTCCCAGTATTCCTCCGAATGAAACGATTACTCTTGTAGATAATCTATTGGACGAAAGGTCTGTCATTCCTGTAGTGATACATGAAATATTAGGCCTGCTTAAGGTTTGTTTGTCACAGAATTACTTCCAATTCAGTGAAATTTTTTACTCATCCTGCAAAGGTATCATAATGGGAAACCCACTTAGTCACATTCTGGCAGAAATTTTTATGGACGAATTGAAGAGAAAAATACACAGTAACCCACAAGTTTTGTGTATTGATTGGTATAGATATGTAGATAAGTTCTTGAATTTCATCAATTTTCTCCACCCTTCTATCACATTCACCATGCAGATGGTGATTTTAATCACCGTTTTCAACATAAACTAGCAGCTCACCACAGCAGTATTCCTATGTTAACAGATAATGAAGAACTGAATGTAATAAAACATATGAAAGTAAATAACAACTTCAGTCCGGACATGAATCATCAGAACCTTGACAAAAAACTATTCAGACAAGCCGTTTTGAAGAAATATACCCTCAGATCAAAGATAATACAAACAATACAAAACACGAACATATACAGGCAACGCCTCAGAACAGATAGTAAACTATTTATTGAACAGAAATCAACATAGCATACAAAAATGATAACACCCTAGGTAGACATATGAAAAACAACAAACCCAACATCGACTAGGACAATAAATTGGGTGCCAACAAGATGGAATATGGCTCGTGTCCAAAAGTTTACATTGGAAGAACATGTAGAAAATTTGAAACTAGAATTTCTGAACTCAAAAAGTACTTTGAATTCAAGAAAACAAAGTGAACCTATGCATGCCATTCGTTAGAGAACAACCACGACTTCGTCATGAACTACAATCTACTAAATACAAAAAATTGAAGGAACAAAATTAAACCTGCTGGAATCCCTAGAAGTTAATAAACGTAAACAACCAAATTTTATATTAAACGACCGACAAGAGGTCAATCTCTCACTCTTAAATTTATTTTATGAAAAAATTTCCTAGAATTACTCGAATCATTAATATCAATAATTTTTACGCGCTTTTTACCTGGTGTATACTTGTTCTTATAACTGCCTGTGGACCAATTAGTAATCTCTTAATTAAGGTGGATAATTTGTATATAATGCATTGTAAGTTGTCTATAGTACCAGCCTAATTGAGGAAGCTACTATTGTAGTCAAACACATATTGGAAATGAATTGATTCTATATTGAAAATTAAATTCATTTAATGATTAATTTTCAATGGTAGAACACTGATCATAACAAGAGATTTTTTTTATTGCTAATGAGAGTTTTAATTTTATAGTATAGAGGGATGCGTTCACATATGAAAATTTCCTTTTCATTACTGTTTCTCCGTACAGCTATATTTTCGGATGGTGAAATTTTGTATGTAGGTTCGTGTTATGTTGTAGATGTGCAATGACAAACGGTTTTTGAATATTCAAACTGGGGGGGCGCCTCTATTATCCCGAGTGGGGGGGCGCCCCCCACTCGGAATAATAGAGTAGCGTTTGAATATGAAAATCACCTTTCATTACTGTTTCTCTCCCTACCACATATTTTCGAAGGCTGCATTTTTGTATGTAGTTTCGCTTTATATTGTGGATGTGCAATAAGAAAGGATTTTTAAATATTCCAACTGGGGAGCTCTCCTGGGGATATAAGCAGTAGATGTGCAATAAGAAAGCATTTTTAAATATTCCAACAGGGGCGCCAGCCACGGGAAAAAAGGCGCGTTCATAAAATAAAGTTACCTTTTCATCACTGTTCCTCCGTACCGCTAAATTTTCGGAGGCTGAAATTTTGTATGTAGGTTCGTTTTATGTTGTGGATGGGCAATAAGAAAGAATTTTTAAATATTCCAACTGGGGCGCCCCCATTCAGAATAAAAGGTGCGCGTTTACATATCAGAATTACCTTTTCATCACTGTTTCTCCGTGTCGCTATATTTTCGGAGAGTGTAATTTTGTATGTGGGTTCATTTTATGTTGTAGATATGCAATAAGGAAGGTTTTCTAAATATTCCAAAAGGGCGTCAGCCGCGGCGGAAAAAGGAGCGTTCATAAAATAAAGTTACCTTTTCATCACTGTTTCTCCGTGCCCTAAATTCCCAGTGGATGAATTTATATTGAATATCAGCAGAGCACCCGTGCGGAGCCGGGGTGGATATCTAGTGTAGTATATTGGATTAGTCTATTTTCCTCGGTATTGGTTACTATCTGGCAAATGCAAAACCCCATTTGTACAGCATTGTTTTTGTATTTTCAATATCTATTTCTATTAAAATAAAGATTGTATGTGTCATTTACCCTGGACCACAATATATGAAGTTTTAATTTTCTGTAATTTTCGAGATATCTAGAAAAAATTCATTTTTGCCCAGTCTTTCAACACCGTACCAAGGAGCATTGTATAACTTTTCTTCGCAAACATTCTGTATGTCTCTGGAAATTTGCTTTGTGATAAACAATTTTTAATTAGATTGGTGCTTGGAATGCAGGTGCGTTGAAAGTGGGACCTTCGCCTTGCTTGCCTATCTATATATGATTGTCTTTGTTTCGTATTCATCAGCTACAATATGTTCTCAAACACTTATTTTATGTATGCTACTACTCACATTATAATTAAATAAATTAAAATCAATATGCCTGAATTAAAAATTTCAACATTTATCTCGTTTCTGCCAGATAATTTTAAAAAACAATATAGAAATAAATACTCTTTATTGAATGCGAAAAAAGTTATTTGTTCGATGTGAAATAATTAACAATTCATAGAGAAATGTGTCGGATTAATCTTTCATTATCACTTCCAACTTCAAGTTGAATTCTTAACGCCTAAAATTGATTTTATCGCAAATCATTTATGAAACGTCCCTATTTCAAATACTCCCTGTATGAATTCAGAGAACCGGAATGCCATCCTCCTCTAATCCCTTCGCTGTAGGCTGATATGCCACCAGGCAAATTACCATTGGATAATCCACTACTGACCAATCCATCACTGACCACTCCGTCGCTAACCAATCCACTGCTAGATAATCCACTACTGATTAATCCACAGATTTCCAGTCCACCGCCGACTAATCCACCACTAACTAATCCACCACTGACTGCACCGTTCTTTACCACGCCGTGGTCAATATTCTCGTAAGTGTGAACATATTTGCGTTCTTTGACGTATACTGGGGTGGGTACTCTCACTTGTACGGGTGTTGGTACTTGGACTGTGTAAGGTTGTGGCACTGAGACGGGTACGGAAACTGGAACCTGAAAAAAGGCACGAAAAGTCAGACTGATGTTCTATATACTTATAAAAAAGAGAAAGCAACTCACTTTAACAACTACTCGTCTTTCTACTTCAACTGGTACTGGTTTGGAAACTTCAACTGGATATGGCCTAGGAACTTCTACGGGAACCCTAACTTCGACTGGAACTGTTACAGGTTTTGATACTTTAACCTCGTATGGTCTGGGTACTTCTACTGGCACTCTCACTTGAACAGGCACCGAATAAGGTCTTGGTACTTCTACAGGTACAGGATGTGGCACAGGTACAGATTTGGTAACTGTTACAGGGTATGGTTGGGGTACTCTTATTGGTACGTGCTGAGATACTTGGCGGTATTCATGAGTGTGAGAGATTGGATGTTGTTGGTAGGAAGCGGCTCCCAATCCGTAGCTTGATGCAAGAGCTGCACCAAGTCCGTAGCCGGATACGCCACCTAATCCGTAACCGGAAGCACCACCTAATCTGTAGCTGGAAGCGCCACCAAGTCCGTAGCCGTATACGCCACCTTATCCGTAACCGGAAGCACCACCTAATCCGTAGCCGGAAGCGCCACCAAGTCCGTACCCGGATACGCCACTACTGATTCCATAAGATGCTGTAAATAAAAATAATAATATCATTCACTTCAAGTTTATGAATATAATTTTAGGTATACGCCACATTTTTTAAATCCTCATCATGAAACATTTCCAAAAATTTCTCATTAAATCGCTGAAGTTTGGTTGGGTTGTTGATTTCCTGTAGATAATTATAGAGATAATTGTATCATAATTCTTGTTATTGAATCAAAAACTCCTTTAAATAATATATAATATGATACTTACCTTCTGATATGCCGCCAAGTCCGCTAACTCCACTGATGCCTCCAATGCCGCCATAGGCGCTAATCCCTCCTAATCCCCCATCATTGAGAACAAGACTGCGTTTCGGTTTCTCCGGTGACTTATCCAGTCCACTTTTTGTTTTTCCAGCAGCATTTACTGCTGTCACAGCAAGAAGAACCAAAAACTACAAAAAGAAATATAATGTTTTATTTTCAACCCCAGTGAATGAACTTTGATTTTCGGTATTCCAAAAATAATTGAAGACTGATGAAACTGAACTACTAATAAATCAAAATTGAAGGAAAACTCAGAAATAGCCATCTTTCCGTGCGAGAAATTGTTAGGATCAGTTGGTGTTTGGGTAAATGGGGAAACTTTTCGGATGTAATGCGTAAATTTTCGCCTCGAATGAGTTTCATTTCCAAGATTTTACATGGAGTTGAAGACCGAAAGATAATTTTTTGAAAGGCTATTATGTTCGAAAATGATTTTTTTCCTGTTAAAAAATGTATGCTGCACAATTTTCTCCCAAAAATTCATTCAAAATATTCTCTTTTTCAAAGAGAGCATATAGTCAATTTTGTATGATAATATATAGATTGAAAATTCAGTAAATAGGACTCTTTCGAATTGCTTTAGTAGTAATATTTATTCTTAAAACACTTTCATTTCTACAAAGTTGAACCGACTACTGAAATTTTGAATGAAAAGTGTTTTTTTTATATCATCTAACTCGAATAGTTGGAGAGATTTTGAAGGACGATCGCTTCCAACTAGAGATCAGCTTATTAAATAATTCAGATTATTTGCATATATCGAAACTCAAAAATAACTATCGGAATTTGCATAGTTATTAATAATATGATGTCTTGAGACAGTAATCTGACCTATATCCAATCTTGAGGTCTCCATTAACTACTTCACCAGCTGAAAATAAATGATCGGGATATAAAAAAAGTTCGGTCCGCCACTCGCGATGGAACACCCCATTTTTACCATGGACGGACAGTGTATATCACTTTGACCAACCCCATTCACGTGATAGGTGCATTTTGAGCATTTCCATCAGTCCTGAGAGTTTCATCGTTCCACTTCGAATATTACGGAAGATACGGGGGTGTTTCCATAAGAAGTGAGACAAATTCGGATTTTTCAGGACTGAAATTTTTTCAGGAAAACAGTGTAATGGTAGTAAGTTGGTAGTCTTGATCACGAATCTGAAGGAATTTTCAGCCTATTTTGCCCCCTTATATGTTTTACCGTAAAAATGGGGTGTTCCATCGCGGGTGGCGGACAGTGTATATCACTTTGGCCAACCCCATTCAGGTGGTAGGTGCGTTTTGAGCATTTCCATCAGTCCAGAGAGTTTCATCGTTCTGCTTCGAATATTACGGAAAATAAGGGGGTGTTTCCATGAGAAGTGAGACACACTGTAGATATGAGTTATTCGAATCACTCTGTTGATCATTCCTGATTTTGGTTTCTGTACATTTTTACCTGATTCAAGTGAAAATTTTGTTGAAATATAAAAAAAAGAATCATTGCGAAACAATAATATATATCGCAACGAAAATTGTGAATTGCTCTATATAAAATAATAAATCTAATATTTTCGTGTATTGTGGTATCAACTAGAAACAGTTGAATGAGTTATTGTGATTTTTTTAACAATATGTATGAAAGCGTCAACTCATTTTAGAGTTTCATTTTTCATTTTATGGTACCCAAAAGTAATAACGATTCATCCTGTATATTATTCTTTAAAGTTCGTAGCATATATATGGAAGTTTGCTCTAAGATCAGAACTATACACTCCATTTAGTTTTTTTCAATTCTACCGATAATTATGTGTGATATTAACTAGTTAATATTGGTCTGAACGTGTCATTTTCCAGCTTTGACACCTTGTAATTCGAAAACTATACATAGAATTTTTTTGTGCCTATGGTAACTTTTGATCAGTAGATCGAGCTCAACAAAATATTAAAATTTCAAGCGATTCGACAGAAAGCCATTTTGCATAAGGAGTGTGCGTGGTCCTTTCAAAATAACGGTAATTTTTGGGAAAGAAAGTTTTTGGCTTTCTACTACTCCATCTTGATACAAAAAAGAAGGATTAAATCAAATAGGTGAATGAATGTCATTACGATGTCATCGATGACATAAGCAGATCAAGCTTATTCCGTGACATAAAGAATCGTAATTCATGAATGGAGAGTGTGTATTTTCTATAATGTTATCCAATTTGGTACTGATGAGCCTTAGGGCAGGTGTCTTAAGGCGAAACACGTGT
>WOGN01008889.1:0-11068 GCA_015342105.1 Leptinotarsa texana
GTGTTGTGTTTTTGTAAAACTATCTAGTGAAAATCACACAATAAAGTGTTTTTAGAATACGTTAGTTATGGATTTTCATCATGTATCGGTCGATTCCATCATTTATAACAAATAATAATGAGGAATTTAGTTTTCTGAAATTAGTTTCAGTAGTTTATTCAGACGGACTACTTCTAACTAATTTTCGTTTTCGCATCCTTAGTTAAAATTCAGTAGTAGGTCTGTTTTATACAGCAGCGGAATGATATTAAATTTGTTTAGGAAACGTTGAAAGACACAATATTATGTAATCTCGAGGAGATTACATAATATTGTGTTGCCATCGGCGATTAGGGTAAATTTTCCTTCTATATCTATAGATGCTAAATCGTTTATGTATAACTGGAAAAGTATCGGTCCCAATATTGAACCTTGTGCTACGCCTTTTTTTATTTCTTCTTATGATGAGTATGATATAGTTTTCATAATCTGACTTCTTCTTGTGCGCTAATTCTTGAATCACTTATGAGTAATTCCACGGATGCCAGAGTGATATAGTTTTTTTAGTAGTATTACATGAATTTTCAGCAAAGTTACATAACACTGCTGCTGATGACTCTTTTATCAATGTTTCCATAAACGTCATATAACAATGATAGCATCATGGGTGTTCTTTTTTTATTGAAAGCCGGCACACGTAAAACAGCCGAACTGTTTATTGCTTATGACACTATTATTATTTAAAAACATTGTCAATCTTAATTTAACCATTTTCTCCATTAGCTTGCCTAGAGTGGAAATGAGACATATAGGATGGAAGTTTGAAGGATCACTGAGATCATCATTTTTATGCAATGGGAAAATTATTGATTTTTTTAGGCAGGAAGGGAATATTCCGGCCTTAAAGTATGAGTTTATTACGGACGCTAGAACATTTAATGTGGTATCAGGATGGTTACCAAAAATAATAATTGAAATTTCCTCTATTCCCGCGGCCTTTTTATTTTTAAAATATCGAATTATTTCTTTAAGATCATTTGCATCAGTAGGGTGTGAAATAAAGTTATCAACGATCCATATGTTCTCTAAATGAGTCACCGGATTAAAAAAGATTGTACGTTTTTTGTTAATTTTTCTGCTATAGAGCAATAATAATTGTTCAGTTTGTTTGCATTTATTGGTAAGGATTGGAAGGCGATTTGGAATGTTAAATATGGCAATGGTTTGTTGTATTTCAACCAGAGCTCACATAAATATGAAATAAAATAAGTAAAATAATTTTTTAAGTTGAACATTTTATTGAAAAAAAAAAGATAATAATTATGTAGCTAATGTACTAAGAACTAAAGGAAGGTCCTAGGTAGAAGTCATCAACAAATCTACCCAGTATAATAATAAAATCGTTGGGCGTCGCGTTACCTCGGTGAATATTTAAATACTGTGCCCAACGATTTTATAATTTTTTTATCTGGCCAATACCGTAGATTGCTGAGGAGAGTGGTGTGATGACTGCTACCTAGGACCTTCCGAATTATTTTTCAGTTTTCAGTACATCATCTACATCATTATTATCTTGTTTTTTTCAATAGAACCGATTAACACACACCTTTTTATTACTTAATTTATCTTCAAGCTTTCATTTTCTAATTTTGTTATTCAATTCCTCTCATTCTGTTTAGTTAATTTAGTGCTCCAGTATTACAAGGTAATATTCAATTCGCCATTTTGTAGCTGCGGCTATTTTGAATTTGAATATTTTTCAAAGTGTACTATTATCCTAGTGGTCAAGTCCTGTCATTTGATACCCATATTGAGTTAGTTGTAAAAAATATTAAATCCGACATTTTGTAGTTGCGGCTATCTTAAATATGCATCTTTTTCAATATGTACTATTATTTTACTAGTCAAATCCTGTCATATTGAGTTAGTTGTAAAAAATATTAAATTCGACATTTTGTAGCTGTGGCCATCTTAAATTTGCATCTTTTTCAATGTGTACTACTATTTTACTGGTCAAATCCTGTCATTTTATACTCATATTGAGGAAGTTGTGAAACAATATGCAATCCTCCATTTTGTAGCTGCGGCACAAACAAACAAAAAGGGCAAGATAAATAAAACCGATCAAATATAATCTCTTTATTGCAATAGGTCCAAATTTGTAACCATATCAAAATAGAAAAAAAGGAAAAAAGTGAAGAACACGGAAAATGGAAAAGTATGGAGAAGGAAGAGTAGATTGAATATACTGGTAGTTATTCGTGATTGTTTAATAGATGAGGTGAGGATGGCAAAATCATTATGATTTTGTTTATCGTGGTTACAATACTATAACTTCCAATACTTCCAGAGTTGATTTTTTCACGCATTTCGCCTTTTAGTTAGGAGCAACAATGCATTGTTTCCATATACGTAAATAGCAGCTGAATATTTCTTTTTACTCGGTCCGCACCTGTAGGGAGAGGCATGTTTCCCCCTGGTCTCTTGTTTAAAAGACATTTTACATAATTCCCGCATAAATTCCTGTTGCTGCCCATCATCCGCGAATAAACGTCAGACTGTTTCAGCGCTAATAGCTTTGTTGCATTCGCCAACGCGTAAATGGATTAATAGATTTTCGTTTCCATTGGAGAATGCACTATTCCTGTATATTCCTGAGGTGTGATAGTTGTGCATGTACATGAGGATTTCATAACGATCCGATGAAGCCGAGACCTCATAATGATAATGGTACTACGTGACGAAATCAGAATATTTATGTATTTCTGCTGTATCATTCCTAATGTTGCTTGAAGTAATAGTATGAAAAGAAAATATTTTTATTTTTCCTATGGATTGAAATGGATGAAATGAACAACTACTTTACCAATTTTGTAAATTTTTTCACCTATAGAAAACTACTTATGATGTACTGTTTGGAACCTTTGGTGTAGTAATGAATAATACTGGAGTTTTTTCCAAACACCAAATCGTTATTTTTACACCTCGACACGTGTTTCGATCAAAGTGATCATCTTCAAGAGGAAGATCAGTTTTATCTTCCCCTTGAAGATGATCACTTGGTGATCGAAACACGTGTCGAGGTGCAAAAATGACGATTTGGTGTTGGGAAGAAACTCCAGTAATATTCATTTTATAGAAAACTACATTAGCATCGAATAACAAAACAATGGATCCCTAGGATATGTGATAGAACAGATGCACTGAAACTGAATAAAAATCCACGCCCGACAAAGCTATCCATATTGAAAACGGGTTTGTAAACTGTTCAGTGAAAATATCACAATAAATTGGTAAGTACTTGAATTCAGAGATCCATCTAAAAATTTCAATAATGTTCCATAAGGCAGCTAAAAAAACTGAAAAATTGCCAATGAAAGGTCATTTCAAAGTTAAATTTTTTATTTCAAATCGAAACCCCTATTTGTAAAACCAGAGTTGGAAAGATAAAAAAAAAATATTATTATAGACTCTACATATGGACTTGAGTTTACGAAATCCCTAGGGTTTAAATAAAGGTCAAATTACAACTTCGTAAAGTGAGAGGCGAGATGGACTCACTCTGAAAAAGGAACCTATCGTGAAAAACGAGCGGAACTCATTTTCACGTTTCCTTCTTGACAACGATAAAAGTAGGATTAGGAGTCATGTTAACCCTAAACACAAATATTTCCCACACTTTTCGATTCCGGTGCCAGAAAAGGAGGTTCCAATTATAAAAACGAAGCTGAACATGAAATTACTTTGGACCAATTGGACCATTAAATTCCTTGTTGAAAGTCTCCAGAAGCTTGATCTTGTTATAATATCACTAGTTACGCCAGACTTTTGAGAGTGTATTTACTCCGATCTCCTGAATTTCACGGTTTTGTATATACTCTACGTGATTGATTAGATACATCATTCAAATTATCTAAATCGAAATACTTCAATATCACAGGTATTGCGTTACCTATTTTGGGAAATAAGTAGCGCGAATCAGTTACTTCACAACTAACAACTTTTATTAATTGTTCAAATTTCCTACCAAAGCTAAGTTAAGTACCGCAAAATATAAATTCATTTACGTCATCATCAAAATATTGAAGAGAACACGGACAAATGAAATGTTATCAAATAAAACCATAAGAAATGAAACCATAAAGTTTTTGGTCAAGATATCCAACATCACAAAGATTTAAATACAGCGCAAATCTGTGTGACCCGATGTCCTGGTGTACAGTGGTTGAATATTTAAGGTTCTTTCTATCGCACATAAGATTTCGAACCAGATTGTAAGAACCTCTTCTCTTATGAGTAAGCAACTCTAACAGAACAATCATTCAAAGAACCTTTTTGCAGCTCATGAGTTATCTCACTTTTTATTCCTTCCTCATCTCTGAAAACAACTTTAACCTCATGTGCTTATTGTGTTTTCATCATTAGGTAGAATGGGAACCTTTTATATCAACTATTGACAACAATTCTCTCTGTCGATGCGCATTTTGCTAACCAAGTGAGCAAGACTAAAAAACTCACCATCATCTCCTGATGATGCCAAGTTATCATCTGAGACAAAAAACTCGAACTTTGATCGTCCAAAATAAAAAAGGCCCTTCGACAGGAGTAGAACTATCTTTTGATCATTGGAATATTATCTGCTTGCAGGGAAAGGTACAGAGATACACAAATAAAATTCTCAGATGGTTGTCAATGAGGCTTGGCTCTGCCTCAGACCAGATTGGAGGAAATCAATTCACCTCAAATGGGCTTTTCATTTTCTGATAATCCTAGAAATGGTTTATTAGTGTACATTTTTGTGTAAAAACATGTTTTCTAATCATTATCCTTCTTATAAGTATTAATATTTCACAAAATAAGTAGGCATAGTTGGAGACTGGCTGTTCAAATTATATGAAAGAACAATTCGTTCAGGCCAGTCTCAACTCCTTATACTGTTGGTTAATGGATACCTATCAAAAAACAACTACCCCTGTAGCTACTACCACGAAGGGCGTTGGATTATGTCCGACAGGTCTCAGTGCAGAATTCTTCACTGAAGTTATTCTTGCATATGCTGTTGGCATGCAACTGCCGAATTGTTCTTTCAGATAATTTGTTTTACAGCCCGTCTCTAAGTATCCCCACTCATTTTGTGAAGTTTTCTTCCTTATACGAGGAATTGGACAAGTTTTGGATATGCGGTTGGTTACCTCGTTCACGGGCAGATAGAGCGTTGACAAACATGAGGAATGTTGCTCTGAAAGGAATTCGACTTTCAATTATCGGAAAACATATACTCCATGTTGATGATAGACACTACCTTGCACTGATGGGTGGCCAAACAGCCCGAAAACCGGTCTGCAAGTGTGTTCCAATAATTGAAAATCGATTCCGGCAGTTGTATCTACAACAGCATGTGCTGAATGAAGAATGAAGAATCCTGCACTGACAGCTATCGGATATAATCCAACACCCTTCGTGGTATCAGCCAGGGGAGAAGTTGTTTTCTGATGGGTGTCTGTCCATTAACCTACAGTGTAGGTTAATGGACTGAACTACCTGAACTACCGTAGTGTTATTTTATCAAATATTTTTTGGTTGACAAGTCGAAAAACAGTTAGTAAACTTTCATATAGATAGTAACCTCAAAATAAACACAAAATTAATGTCAAAACAGACATTTTGATCAGTTAACTAGTTTTGTGATCCAATAATTTTTCTGAAGGAAGGTTAGTTGGGTAACAGGATCAATTTTTTCTTTGAAAAAACAATTATTTTCTTGTCGACGTTTCGAATTCAATCAAATTCTTCTTCAGGGCTAAACAAGTAGTTTCTTCTTGTCGATAATATTACTATTTTAAAAACCGTTAGACATATTGGATACATTTAAAACAGAATAAGAAACATTGCAACAAACTAGTTTTCGAGACAACAACACAAAACGAATTGATTCGTTTGTTTCATGTCGTTTTGTGTTGGTATTGTCTCGTAATCTGATATGATTAATGGTTTTTAAAATAGTAATATTATCAACAAGAAGAAACTACTTTTCTAGCCCTGAAGAAGAAGTTATTTAAATTCGAAACGTCGGCAAGAAAACAACTGTTTAAAAAAAAAGATCATGTCACCCAACCAGCCCCTATTCGGAAAAATTTTTCCATTCTTGAACTCTACTGAAAAAATACGGATTCATTTTTAACATTTCTCCATATGCAGTGATGACACAAATCAATGTCATAATCTTTCATAATGAGCAGACATTGCTACTGTACTTCTTTCTGGTCATATGAGCTGTAAACATCATGTCAATAAACCATCTTTCTTGTTCAATATTACCTAGACGTTGAGACTGAAATGATTTTGATAGATGTGGCTGAGTTTTTCATTTGGAACGGATGTCCTCATCATCATCAATTACATTTGAAGCATATTGGGGCTTTTAGACTCGTTCTGTTGATTGGAATTCTGTTTTCCAAACTGATTACTCCTATTATCGAATGTCCCATCAAATTCATTATTACTGAAACTCCTGTTATGCCCGTGCAGGAACTTTCAATTCCCATTATCATCAGCCTGTATCAATTTGGGAGACCAGTCAGTAGAAGAGTCCTAAAATTCACTAACTTCAATCATACTACAATGCATTTTTCGAAAATTTATAGCAGCCTACTGCTGAATAATATGTCGTTATCCATCACCTCACTTTTTAATAAGTTATATCACGACAAACGAATAATTTCATGGCAATGTTTATTATTTAAGAAATGATACGTGCTTGAATTTCAAACATGTTTGAAACGTCCGTTCTCTTGCTCAGCGGGAAATCGAATAGATATGCTTATTTATAACTGAAAAGTGGACATTATGTAGTAGCCAATAGACTTTTCAACTATTGATCGATAAATTTCAATTACACATAGAAGAACATCCAGCAATTTAGAATAGATACTTCCCATGAATTCTTGTCAAATTCAAATTATATTCAATACAGCCTACAAAAACAGAATGTCTTATGGTCTTATGTAATGTTTATCATAATAGAAAAGTGTTTTCTGGAATTAAAAATATTTGAAGCCTACCAATCTTGTTTAGTGAGTAAATCTCTGCTATTGTGAATGAAAGATTTGTTTCAACTCTATGGATGTTCGATTGGTATAGCGTGACTCATGCTAGGAATCGCACGTTAACAGTTTAGACCTTCTTAAACCATAGCTTGGATAAATTTCGACGTTTGAGTGTTGTCGCTAGTATATGGACTATAAACTGGTTATCAAAAAATCTATTTCAACAAATTTGAGGAGGTTAAAAGATATGACACATTTTACTGGACCAGTAAGTAATAATTTATTCCCCTATAACTGAAAAAGATACGTATTAGTATAGAACTTTGTTGCCTTTTGAAGATATTACCATAAGATGATATTATTATCAAAATGTAAAAAGACTTCAAAAGTGATATGTGTTGAGGTGAAATATTCTGAATTAACTTTTGGAAGCTTTTACCGCAGCCTCAGATATTTTTTATCGGACGCCAGAAGTTTTCCAACCTCTTTCGGACATACCTAAATAACATTTTAGCGTATTATCTTTTCTGGAACTTTATTTTGATGACATCTCATTTTATCGAATTTCCACCATTTCTTTACTATAATAGAAAGTTTAAACAAAAAAAAAAGAAATCCGATGGAAGAGGAATTTGATATTTCTTATTCGTGAGGGAATCTGTTTTCTCTAAGTTCTCTCTAAATATCTGAGAATTTTACTTTCGATTCATATGTGTAGTTTCAGAGTTATTAATGGTTTTTAGGTTTTATATAAGTCTCACACGTATCTGTAACAATACTGCTATAGAATTGATATAATAAATAGGTTTTTAAAGTCCCATATCAATATAAATCTTTTTCTGGAAAAACCTCACTTGTTTACTTTGTAGTAGTAAATGTTCAAGAGATAGCAAAAACGCATGTGATTTTCTGGAGCTTCAACTAGCGTTGCCTTATATAACTGATTGAACTTTTGAAGGGTGATGATTAACTGTATTGCCAAACATGCGTCAAACTGACTGACTATTATAAGAAAACAGCTATATCTGAGGCAACAGTCTAACTTTTTTAAAGAACCTCTTTATTTATCTATATAATACTTACATAGTAGGTCCCATATCTATTAGAAATTTTTATTGAAAATCTATCTAAACAATTATTACACTTTATCAAAACACCTACTTCTTCTAAGTGTGTTCACAAACCTCTTTGTGCTGCTCCAGGTTGTTATACAATAAACTACAATAAATCCATTGCATAATAATAACACTGATGATCTTCAAACATGACTCAAACTCTGACGGAAGCACCAAACTCTCACAAAGGTGCGAAATGGATAAACACTTTAACTATTATAATCTTGTTCATTGTTCATTGTGGTTCTGGCGTTGAATCTGGCCATTATTACGCATTGGTCAAAGATGAAACAGACTGTTTCAAATTTTTGACGATAGTCATGTCACGAAGTGTTCTGGCGATGTCTCGAGTTTATTGGAGCCTCTTGAGATAACCTTCATTTTGTTTCACGAAAGAGAGGACATTAGCAATTCAAGATTTTCAGATGATGTGGTGCTGCAGGTTTTTCCGTGTTTTCCTGCAGCTGAAAAACAAATATGCCTCTAGAATCAATAAAGTCACTCCGGAGCGCCAATTAATTTTTGTTGTTTCATAATTTCATGATTTGTATTACTTTCTTCTTTAATATTTGGTCATTTATTTAAATGGATCATCTATTTATTTCCAGTTCAACTTTGACCCCCATTTTTATTATTTCTTTTTCATTAATATCTTTTTCCGAGCCTAATGAGTCGTGTCGGCCAAAAGAATTTTTTTTCATATAGAATCAAATGTGTAATTTAAATCTTTTAATGATATTCAACTGATAAGATATTAATTATCACACTTTTGAAGATAATAGAGGTTATTTAAGGGTCTGTTACTCTAAAGTCCACCTTTTCATTATTATTTGATCAATTCATATATACGTGAATAATTTTGCGTCAAATCATTTTTCTTGGTGTACTTTCCAGCTGTCACTAATGTTCCAAAACTTAATATCGTAAAAATACTATCTCAATTATTTCGGGAGTGTGTAGTTTTCTTTCACGTGGTTCTTTCCTTACCTATAACGGAACAATTTTCCTGGACTATAGAAATCGCAGGGAATGTTAAAACCTGTGACAAAAAATTTAATCCATTCCGCAATCCCTGCATTCGATTTCCCATTCTGAGCAGCCGGCGCTTAGTTTGCATATCGGATGGGATTGAAGAGCGTCGCCGGCCTTATTAAAAGTTTCGAAAAAACTGCTGTTTCCATGCTATTCCAAAGTTAACTAGATAACTTTTATTACTTCGTTCGAAACTGAGTTAGGAAAGATTCTAATGGTGATGGTTTTTCCGAAAACGCCGTATCGGGCTGTTTCAGAATGTGATATAATGTACAGCAAAGGTTCGCTTCTCCTAATCGCACATTTTATGGCCACTTGTTCTTTTAATGAGTCAAAAAGATATTTATTTTGAAAATAAAACGTTTTTTTCCTGTATCTATAGCTTCAAACGAGTTCAACGTTTTGAGTTGTACCCCCAGAATTATCATAATAGATGATAATTTTAAGAATATTCCTTCACTTCTCCTCTGTACGACATAACCTCATAAAAAGCTTTTTTCATCTGCCAATCATTTCGAGAGTCTTGATTAGGCTTTGACGAGTTTCTGAAAATACAATATTTGTTGACTCAGGGGAGATTCCTGAAAAAATACATATATTTTCGTAGTGACGCCTCGAAACTAAAAAATAAAAAAAATTATAATCAAATTAATTGAACCTATTAATTTTCCATTCTCACACTTATTTAGAGTAGTATAGCTGTCGAAAATCCAGGCTGAAGATATAGTTTAGTCTGTCGGCTGTAAGATGGGTTAACAAAAAAACAAGTTTTTGCCTGAAAATGTTGAACAAAAAATATGGTTCTTCAATACAATCTATTCAAAATTGCATTCTTTGTGATTAATATAATACTAATGTCAATATCATCAAATGGTTTCCATCGTTATGAATAGAGAAATTAGTGACAGTGATTAATTAAATAAAATTAGGATATTCATATTTTACCTAGCTTTAATATTTTTAGATATCGTTCTTCCTTTTTTCCAAGGGGACAGTTTCAGTACGACTGACAGGGTATAAGAAACCGGTTTTGGGACTAAAAGTTCAAGCAAAACTTTGAAATCAAATACTTTACTTTCCATTGGAATCCCCATTCCTTTATTTTTACAGTATTTTTTGGAAAATGGTATCAAAAAGTAATAGAAGTGAAATTTAGCTGCTCTGAGAGTAGCTGAAAATCATTGGACTGAGTATTTTTTCAAAACCGAAAATTCGAACTCCAAATTATCTTGCATCGAGTAATGTTATAGTGAAATGTCGATGGTGAAATATTGTTGGTAAATCATAATTTCTAAAAAAACGCCACTGGTCGTCGTAAATCGATTGTGACTTGGCCAAGATCGCGCTCAACTCACTCGACTCGCGATTCGCGATTGTTCTAGGATTTCACGTCGCGTCGATAGTTCTAGCGACTTTCATGTTGACTTCGAAAGACTTCTATTACCATATATAAACAATACCAACACGCATATCGAGGGAGATTAGTTGACAGTGCGGTACGAAGTGATCCAATAAGACGATAGGCATTCGAGTATTAGTTTGGAGTGTTGTATTGTCAGTGGAGCAGCGAATTGAAGTAGAGTTCAATGGTTCAATTACTGTCAAACCCACGAGGAAAACGTAACAATGTTTAGTTTCTATTATAACTGGAATTTGACAGACACCATATCATCTGAAGATCTTGATTTGCCAATGTCTGCCAAAATGTAGGGTGTCTCCAGAGGCTCCAATAGATTCAATACATCACCAGAATACTTCGCGACATGACTCTCGTCAAACTTAAACCAGTCCGTTTCGTTTTTGACCAAGGCGTAATAATGACCAAATTCAACGCCAGAACCACAGTGAACAATGACTGCATGAATATTATAATAGTGGTCTGCTAGATTGAAATGT
>WOGN01008890.1:0-11068 GCA_015342105.1 Leptinotarsa texana
GTCGTGGCATAACTTGGTTTGAAACCTCTTTAATTTTTTCAATTTGTTTTTCATTTTTGCTAATAATAATTTTTTAATCTTTATTTTTCAGCTTTTATTAATATTTCAATTTTATTTGTTTGGTTGTAGCTTGTATGTTGATTTTTTATAAATTCAGTTTTTGTAATAAAATTGTTATTTTCGGTTAATCTTATTAATTTTGTAATTGTTTTGTCAGGGTTTTCAAAACAATTTATATTAGAATAGACAATGGAAGTCCGAACTGATGAAATACACTCATTTCCAGTATTGAGGTAGCCGAAATTTGAGTTCGATTAAACGACGTCAACCCTGATAAATCTAATGACATTTTTTATTTCAGTATTTAAAAACCAGGCATATTATACATACAAAACAGACCCAGAAAAGATACAGACGTAGTACCATATGAGTAGATAATTTCACATACTAATCTAAGCTATTCTAGATCTTTTGTTAAAGTAGTTTCTGAAACGTCAGGATATAATGCTCGGCATTTGCTTTCAACTTGCATGACATATTGCTTCTGGTCTTCATCTTTTGTCAGAAGGTTTTTAAAGTCGCTCAGCCATATCATTAACAACTTTTAATGTTTTGACAATTTTCAATCCTTCTTGGAAGTCATTATTTTGAGGCCAGGTGAGGCCAGGTCTTAGAAAAGAGATGGTTGAATAAACAATTTAAAAGCAAAAAAATGTATATCGTAATTTTCCTAATTAATCTTTCGTAATTTTTTTATTGAAGAATCACATAGGGCTGATAATTCTTAAAATTGAAACCTGAAAATTCATTCCTTTTTAAGGAAAGAATTTGGCTGGAAAAATTCTCAAAAAATTTCAATAATTTAATTTTCACTAATTCGATTTAAATAATAAATTGATGGATGTAGAAATTACTATGTGGTAAATCATCATGAATAATGAGAAATAAAACTTTCTGTTTTTTGCCACTACCACAAGTGGTGAAAAACCATGGAAAGTTTCATTTCTCATTTTTAAGAGTTAATTAATTTTTGATTTTTTCATGAACAATCAGAGATTTGAGAAAAGAAAACATAAATAAGAGGTTGCATCTTTTTCAAATATTCTGGTAGTTTTGTTTTGTCATTGATAAAAGCTACATGAATAAATATTTTTTATTTTTCTTTCTCATTGTTCGAAAAAATCATATTAAAAAAACGGTATGTTTTCTAAAAATCATCATAGGCATTAATTACAATTTGAAAAAACCCATAAATAACTCATTTGTTCATAAAAATGTTTATGAAATAGTGACATTAAAAATTATATTTTTTCATGTAGCTTTTATGATAAGAGAATAAAACAATCTGGATATTTAAAAATAATTATGCACTTGCTCTATTTATCAAAAAGAGAAAGTAAAGTAAATGATAAATGAACGTTAATCCCTACCCTTGACGAAAAAAATGTGTCTTATTGTTTTATGCATTGTTTAACTAGTTATATGTCTAGGAAAAAGTGTTCCAAATGCTTTGGTATGTCAAAAGATAATTGTTTGAACTGGTAGATGTAATGACCGCAATATGAACCAATGCCCAAGCACTTGTGAAGCACTGTTTGGAACCTTTGGTGTAGTAATGAATATTACTGGAGTTTAGCCCAACACCAAACTGATATTTTCCACACCTCGACACGTGTTTCAGTCACCAAGTGATCATTTTCAACAGGAAGATTAAACTAAATGTACATATGTTTTCCTTATTTATACCAAAGATATCTCTGCTAGGTACCTCCGTCTTATTTGTTTTAAATTAATTTTACAATGTTGCCTTATCTAATGTCAGGTAAGTCTGATAAATGACTTATTATTTCAACAAGCTATATATAGTATACTATTAGGTATTGGTCCACCATCGTTGATCACAATATTATTATGTTTACTGATTTCTACACTCTAATAGCCATCTAGATGCCTGTTGATGTTAACTTATCTAACTATTCTTAATGAACTAATTGAAGTCTATGGAATGGTTTTGTTACAAAACATGATGGGCGACTGGTGATTTTTCTGGTCTTCCATTTTTTTGGTGTGCTAAGTGTTCCTTATATCTTATATTGATATATCTTTCAGTCTGTCCACAATATTTTGTATCGCAGTCCTTACATTTCTTACATTTAATTTCGTAAATGTCAGACTTTTCAAATCCCCGACTTTGTCCTTCAGATTTCCTAATATGATCTGTAGTGTACTACTTGTTTTAAATACCACCACCTTCATACCTATTTCTTTGAAAATCTTTCCAAAGTTCTTCGTGTATTGGTGGTATATGAAACAGAAATAAATTTGTCTTGATTTTCATCATTTCTATTATATTTCTATATATTTCGTATTATAGGTATAGATGATATTATAAGGAAGAAAAAGTTTAGGTTAAGAATGAACGAAATCTAGACTTTTAAAAACGACGACACCAAGATAAATATATCTCGGTTCCATACCGCCCATACACGAAGAACTTTGCAAAGATTTTCAAGGAAATAGATATGAAGGTGGTAGGTATTTAAAACAAGTCATACACTAAGTACAGAGCCTATTAGGAAATCCAAAGGACAAAGTCGAGAATTCGAAAGAGTCTGGAATCCACAATGAATTTTAAATGTAAGGACTGCGCTGCAAAATATTATGGTCAGACTGTGATATCTATTAAAATATGGTATAAAGATCACTTAGCACACCTAAAATATGGAAGACCAGAAAAAAAATCAGCAATAGCCCATCATATTTTGCAACAAAACCATTCCAGAGACTTTAATTCATTACGACTAGTTAGACAATGTAACAGCAACAGGCATCTAGATGCCTATGAGAGTGTAGAAATAAGTAAACAAAAAAATATTATGAATAACGATGGTGGATCAAGACCTAATAGTATACTATATAGCTTCTTGAAATATTTTATTTATCATATTTAGGTACCTAACTGTTAGATAAGGCAACGCTGTGAAATTAATTCAAGACTAGTAAATAAGGCAACATTGTAAAATTAATTTAAGGCATTTAGGACGCAGGTACCTAGCAGAGGTATCTATGGTATAAATAAGGAAAACATTGTATGTATATTTAGTTTAATCTTTCTCTTGAATATGATCACTTGGTAATTGAAAGATCTATCGAAGTGTCATAAAATAACGGTTTGGTGTTGTGTTAAAACTTTAATGATATTGATACCCAAGGGGCAGAGAGTGGCCACTCGAGGCTGCTGAAAACCTGCCCGCGCAGCCAGCCGTCTTTCTCTAATAACTCCCATTTAGTTTGGGATTGAATGCCCATACACGAGTCGGTGGTTCACAGCGCTGCTAGCATACGTGGCTAACCTTCTCCGTCTAATAGGGCCCTTACCCATAACAAAGAACTGACATCTGAAGAAGTTTGAAATCACCTATATTAATGTACAAACTACTTACCGAGATTCCATTATTCCCATATAAAAAATGACAAATTCCTTTTGATATATTTGTAATATTTTAAATCACACTGGACTTTTCTTAACAAACTATTTTCGGGAGATGACAATATGGCGAACTACGCTAAATGGTGGGGGTTTGTGATACTGTCGTTGGTTTCCTTCATAGTTACCAACACAGTATTGTTTTCCCCTAGTATATTCTAGAAAAGTTTAAAATTAATTTTTCGGGATGAAATGAAAGTATATATATATATGTATAGATACAACAAAAATATGACGTTCAAAAAATTTATGACATATGTTTAATATGACGATAAGTTTAATCTTCGATTCATTTGGTAATCGAAACACGTGTCGAGGTTTCAAAAATAATGGTTTGATGTTGGGATAAAACTCCAACAATATACAATCTAACCATATTTAAAATTTCTCATTTCTTTTTATTTAATTCCCTAGGTACTTTCATATGGTATTCTACTTTATTGCAACTTTAGTAATACAATAATGGTATTCCAATATCAGAAAAAAGCCATTCATATTTTAACAAATGATCACTGTAATCAACACTTCATTCAGTTTGGTATTATGTCGAAGCCTTCATTATACATATTCATCGTTTTATTGGAGGTACCTACATAAGATCTGTTAAATCCCAATGTCACACAGTACCTAGTTTTAGCAACAAAAATTCTCTTAACCTGAAATACCTAACGTTCCCGATAACTCAGTGGAAACATTGGAATGTAATAAATTCAAAATATCATCAAAAAGCTTCTCCTCGAGAAGTGATTCTACAGAGGAATATTTGATTGAAGCAAGTTTATTTAAATACTCATAATATATTATTATCTTCCAGAATCAAATGATTATATATGTGGTCAGCCAATAATTATTTTCAAATAATAATTTTAATGTGTTATTTCTTTTGTGTTTAAAATTTATTTTTTTATTGCAATTTTCTTATGTACTGTGACCTACCCTAAATGTATTCATAGTTATAGGTAAGATGATGAAATAAAATTCTAGTCTACTCCATACTGGTACACTGGAATGTACATATCATTTGATAAATTTGAAAAGTTATTGAATCAAGTGTATCAATTTTTTTTTCATAGTTCGACTCATTTTTTAATTGAAGGAACTGGTAAATTTTGTACCTTTGTATAAAATGTATAGTGATTAATACATATATTTATCTATTTGAAAACAGAATAAATTGGTCAGAGAAAATATGGAAAGGTAAGGAATTTAATTTGATGAAAGCCCTGGATATTCTGTCAAGTCAAAACATTAAGTTGTTGCTGATCATACATTTTTTCTCAAAATATATATATCAGTCTTGACTGAAACATTTTTTTCATATTCTTGGTACAAGTAATATACCAACATGTAATTAAGTCATTCAGAATCAGTTCAGGCAATAATTGTACTATTTATTCATGGTTTACTGCAAATGATGTGCAGTGAAACTGAATTGAATCTGATTAATGAATTGATAATCATAATCTGTTTAATGGAAAATGCAACTCCCTGTTACTTTCGAGAGGTGAAGTGGGTTAAACAAATAATTAGAAGGATAGTTCCAAATAAAGAATTATAGCCAATCAGGTTTATGCAGTAATGTTTTTAACAACAAAAATTGGCATAATTCATTATGACGCCAATAAGTCAATCTTTATTGTTGTGAGCAAAGTGATTGAATCATCAGTTTATAATGGAAGGTCGAATTTTATGATCAAATTTGATTAGTGTCAAAACAACAACACGAATTTTTCCTGGCAGATCTATTGAAGTGCATCAAATCCATTCCTCAAATATATTTATAGTTATTGTCTGCACATCTGAGGCATTGGTGAAACGTCAAAATTATAATGATAGAGCTTAAAGACGTGAGAAGAAAACTGAAAGAAACAGTTTGTATAACTCTGAATGGAAATGAGAATTTTAACATCCAGTATATGGAAAACTGTCATTCGATTTTGAGAGATCTTGATTCTCACATTCATACAATTTCGAGTGTTTTCTAAAAGGATTCGAGAAAGTTAACAGAGTTGATTCCTGAAACGTCATCCACAAAGAGAGTATCTTCATTTAAAATTAATATATCCATTCTTTCTGAATTTTCATTCAGTAACATTTCACCGCAAATTTATTAATATGGCCTTCCTTTTTGATGAATTTTAATTTTTTTCGATTGTAGGGAATTAAAAACCACAAAAAAGTAATATATTTATAGTTCTTTAGGTCAAGGAAAATTTTTTGGTGCACTTTTCTTTGATCTAACCAAAGCATTTGATAGCATCAATCTAACAATTATCCAAAGCAAACTTGTTGAGGTTTAAAATGGCTTTCAATTTATTCACAGTGTAGAATATATGTAAAAAAAAGGAAATGATCAATCATACAGTTCTCCAGGGCTCAATCCACATTCGTTAATTATATACAGCTATATCAGAATACTGAAAATACTACACTTTTCACAAAAGATAGGTACAACATTGGCTACTGGTTCAAATTCCTCTGAGAAACTTTCTGTATATCAAAAATACATTGAGTCTCAATCTGTACAGCAAATTTCCACAGCATAAATTTTCCATTTCATCAATCTCCCCTACTCATTATTACTTTCAAAATGTTCAAATTTTCAAATGTCTATTGCTGTCATTTCATTTATAACTTTTATAGGAAGCATTATTTATATCCATTTGTTTTATTGACAAGCTACAAATGTATTGACATTAATTGATGTAAATAGTTTTGTATTTCTATTCAGAAGGTGATGTGATAGAAACTTTTTGATAACAGTAACTCTAAATCAGTATGTAGGTAAGCAATTTTCCACACAAACTACAAATATAATAGATGATTTTCATGTAAAAATTAATAACGACATAATCAGTTTGTCAGAAACAACACAACTTTTAGGGTCATATGTCAATAATATTCTACAATGTAATACTATAAGGCAATTCTAACTATTCCCAGAAAATATCAATTCATCTATCAAGAGAAAATTATTAGATTGATATGTAGACTTGACTGAAGGAATGAATTACTTCACCTAAGCATTCAACGACTCTAATGAGACAGTCCATTATACATGGGTATATAACTTTTCATTCAATCTTACCATCCAAATAAAAAAATTAAAAACGCATTTGGTATACTTTATATAAAACTGATCATTAATCATTTTCATTTCGTATAAACTACCTAGTAGTTATTAATTAATTTTATTGTTCACAAATGAATATGTCAACATATGAAAGCTCAAAGATTTCAAGTACATATACTATTTTATCACTCTTTCATATGACTTTTTCAACATCATGTATTTGATCTTTATAAGATTTTTTATTATTATTGTTTAGATGATGCAAAATATAAATTTCTCATGTTTTTTTGATCGTAACAGTTATTCATCCTTCACTAGAAACATCATACTCCAGGAACACTAAAGAAAAATGCATTTTGATAAAATTGATTTGAAAATTCCAGATCCCAAGTCCATTGGAAACATTGGCAGTAGGAAAAACCATAAAAATTGTCATTTTTCAAGTTATCCCCAAGGTTTCAAATGTATTACATCAAAATACTGTCGAAAAAGCCCATAACAGACATACAATATATGAAAAAAATTTAATTTATTTCCTAATTATACAAAATGGCATTGGCATCAACAAATATGCTGTAACATAAAATATACATAAAGTTTGGTTTCCAAACATGTAAATAGTTTTGTACATAGATTTTTCAGAGTCCAACTCAAAATTATATTGAACATTCCTTTACAAGTAAATACTCAATTGATGAGTTATTATAATTTTATGGAAAGACAAGTATATATAGAAATAATTATAAATAAAAAACAATGTACAATAAATATCAACTGTTAGTTACCATTTTAACTAATAACTGATTGTTTGTGACTTTACGACCATTGGGTATCCCAACGAAAACTTCCAAAACAGACGTAAATATCTAAAATCCCCCAGCCCTGCAACTGAAAAAGTTTACCTTTATTTACAGGTGTTAATGATTTTCGACATTTTTATTTGTTTCTGAAATATCCATACTAGGGAGGTTTTTGTTGGGAAGCCTTGTATAACCATGTACAATATAATCAACTATACACCTTCTATAATGAAATAATAACCATATCGGATTCAACAATAAAAAACTAAAATATTTAAAGGATAGTGAAACAATCTTTCTACGACATATTTCAAAAAGACTCCTATGAGATTAATACAAAATAAACATTAAAATTCTTGGACGAAATAACTTAAAATGTGAATCGAGATTTATATATCAAAAAAAAATATGTATACAAAGATACATAAATATATCACCCTGAAAAACATAAATTACTTCAAAACAATTGTAAGAGTAATCTTTCGTACTAATGATTAGAAGGGAAACTCAAATCATCATTAATATTTCCATTCATTTGTGTTCCTCAACACATCTCAAATTTACTTTAGTAACAGACGTTTACAAAGTTGAGGCTTCAGAGGCCAGATTTCATAAAATTTTTGTTTTTCGGGATTGTTAAGTCGTTTACTCACTAAAAATGAACAACAAATATCACACATTCTTAATTATCCCTAGTTAAAAGAATGTACTTGACATCACTCATTGAGAAACACTAAATCATCATCAGAGTTGCTTGGACAAGAGTTATTTATTTCAGCAGATTCTCCATGGTAACTGTTTTCCGCTTTTATAGCTTTTGAGACTTCTCCAAGAGAAGTTTGAGTTATATTTTTGATATTCACAAACTGAGAATTTATCAAGTTCGCATTTTGAAAGTTTTCCTCGGAATCTGAAAGAATATCATCTTCGATGATAGTAATAACTTCACTAGTATCTGAATTTTCATATTGCCCAGATGTTCTAATTTCCACCTTTTCGTTTATTCCATCATAACATTTACTGGTACTTTTTAACAATGATTTTATGTCGTTCTGAATCAATATGTTGTCAATTTCATTATTTGCATCTAAATCTATTAACAAAGTGTCATTTGTATTCAGAGAATCAAGATCAGTGTCACAGTCCATAACTTGACAATCGACCAACTTATTTGAAACAACCTTCAAGCCTTCTCCGTTAACTTTTCTGAGTTTCTTGGCCTGAACTTCCTCTGATTGAAACCTTTTCAATGACTTTATTTTGTTATTTTGAATAATAACTTTGGTGCCAGAAACCAACGCAGGTTTCGAACAAGTTTTAGTTGACTGTGGTGATTCATCTGGCACTAATACAAAATTCCCAGAACTAGATTTCACGAGTTTGACCCCAGATATGTATTGAGCGGTTTTCAGTTTTGGATTCATGATCAATGGTTGTTCTTGAATATTGTTTGCAAGTGGAGTATCCACTGGTGCTCTTGCTAATAAGGATGTGTCATGGTTAATTGGCACTCTAACCAAGGGCTTCAACACTGATGTTTGTTTTGCTTTATATTCACTGGTACTGGCTATTGAGGAATAAATTACCTGCGAAAAAGATACTACATGAAATTTTTGAATTCAGAGATACGATTATTTGATGATAACAATTTTTTGGGGTATTGCAGTTTAGATCATCTATTGATCTATTTATTAATCTGTTTAAAAAAATGAAGTAAGTAATGCTTTAACTGTCAAACAATCATATTTTTAATATTTACTATTAGCAAGGTGGATTAAAAGAGATAAAACTATTATACTTGATTTCAAATATATGTGAAAAAACGCCAATTTCACTCAAATGGAACATTGTCATTCTTAGTGGCCGACATCCGATGTTTCAAAATAATATTATTACCCTTTTCAATTTGAATAAATTTCAATATGAAGCACTCAATTCATTCATAAAATTACGACTCTATCAAGAATGAGTTCAATCTACTCATGTCATCGATGACAGTATGAAATGACATTCACTTGCTTATTTTATTTAATATAAGCCATAATTTAAATTGAAAATCTTTATAAAAAAATGTGGGAATCTTCCCAAGAAAGTAGGAACGCAAAATAAACTTTTTTCAAAGATGGTAGATCATGCAAAGAAGTGACTATCAGACACAAACTTGAAGAAAGAATCAATTGCTTTCTTCCTTTCTTTGAAAGATTTTCACATTTTTTTTTTTGTATAAAGATGGAGAAGTAGAAAGCCAAAATCTTTCTTAATATTATTGGAGTTTTTTCCAACACTAAATCGTTATTTTTACACCTCGACACGTGTTTCGATCACCAAGTGATCATCTTCAAAGAGGAAGATTAAAACTAGAATCTGATGCGAGCTAATCCTATTTACGCTATAAAGGTAACCCTCTATGGGTAACTACACGTGTCGAGGTGGAAAAATAACGATTTGGTGTTGGGAAAAAACTCCAGTAATATTCATTACTACACCAAAGGTTCCAAACAGTACATCAAAAAAACTTTCTTTCCCGATATTTATATTTCAGGATTTTGATGACATCAAAGTTGGCATTTGTGACTTTTCCTTTTAACAACTGGATTGAAAAATCAAAACAAAAATGTCAACCTATAGAGGTAAAGAATAAATTATTAAAAATACTTTTGGTTATAATTTATTTTCCCTGGAATCCAGACTAAGGACTGGTCAAGGTGACAATGAAACAGATGGAAACCTACCTGGCAACAGACAATATCTCACAAATTACATATGCGACCAAGTATGGCATAATAAGAAAGATTTACTAAACTAATGAAGAATAATGGCATTGAAATAAGATGACCCCTACTGTCTTAATGGATAGTCAAGTAAATCCTACATATGCAATCATAAGTAAAACTAGAACAAATAATGATCCACTCAATACCCATGAGAAAACAGAAGTATGAGTTGAATATCAGGATTATAAGTATAAACATGATGGTTGTAGAACTAAAGAATCGACAACAGCAAGTATACGTAAAGGAATCAAGAAAAGATGGAGAGGGAGAATGATATAACTGAAGCAACACAAACAGCTCGTTGTCTCTGTAGCTTTCTGAGACGACGATAAGAAAGTTCTTGAAGTCATCTGTATTTCACAGACAGCCAGGTAAAACTTGTGGCACTCGTGAGCTCTATGACAACGATACTGGGCTAGGTGTGCCATGAAGAACTATGGAAACTGGCAGATGGTAATAGGTTGACTCCATTCTAATTACCAGGTCAAAGAGGTATCACAGGCAACGAAAAAGCTGATGGGTGTACCAGACACAGATCATCGACTCCATATACAGTGTCACACATAAAGTTCGCGACATATGGAATTTTTTTTTTATTAATAGATATAATAAAAATTTGCCTTGGCAGTTAGTTTGTGCTTGAAAAATTAGTGAAAAACAGCCTCTTTCCTTTTGTCATGTCTAAACCTGTCAAATTTGACATTTTTTCCGAAAATCCTCAAAAAATCAGTTTTTTGGAAATTTCGAAAAATGCCAAAGAGAAAAAGTGCTCAGTTTCCAATTTTATACCTTTGCTCGAAATTTGGACTCTTTACTGTCACTTCGACTTTTTTCCAATTTTTTTAATTTTTCGAATCTTTCGCTCTATCGATTCGAACGAAACATGATTCAAATTTCATAATTTTGATGAATACGAGACTTCAATGTCATATCT
>WOGN01008891.1:0-11068 GCA_015342105.1 Leptinotarsa texana
AAACTTAACGACAGAAATGATGACAAAGAAAACTTAACTTAAGTATCTAAGTTTGAGCATATTAATAACTAACAAATAATTGAAATTAATCACAGTTAAATAAAAACACTAATGAGATTTATGTAATTGTGATTTTCCACCGACAATACTTTGTAGTTGTGAATCAATTTTACTTGTACCAATTTTTAAAAGAGATTCAAGATGCTCATCGGTTAATTGAGATCTGTAAATATTCTTTGTGTACTTCATCTTGGAAAACGATTTCTCACACAAGTAAGTAGTACCAAAATCAGAAAACAACCCACCAGCAAATTTATGCAAATTATCAAATTGTTTCAGTGAAAGACTCGTATAAAATTCCAACATATATTATTGAATCTCTGGCGATCGGTCTGCGAAAAAATGCAACGGAACCGGAATCGGGGTTTCCGAGGCAACAATTCGAACCGAGGAATGAACAATAAGGACAGCAGGAATCTGTGGAAATCAAACTTTAACGACGGTCTAGCGAACGGCCGCGGACGATCTAACGTAAGCCCCTGGATTTGCGATACGTTCAATTCCAACAACGCTCAGACCAGTTCCAACATTCCCTCCCTGATGTCGGTGTTCATCGATCAGAATACGTTGAACCGAAATGAATTTGGGGGCAACCGACACGCAAATAATATCGATGAAAGTTTCTTGAACCAGAATCGCCCCCGGTTGAACTTCATCCCTCCAGAAAGGAACGACGACGAAGGCTATTGGCTGGTAATTCTCTAAAGCTGGATTTATAGATTAACGTAATATTAGACCTATATCAATGAGAAAGGTTACCCAAAACAAGAAAACTTTCAACTCATGTTGATAATAATAAATAGATTGTTAAAAAGGAGTGATAAAATTGGAATTAGTAACTTTTTGAAAAATGGAATTCCGAGCTCTAATTGGTTGTTCATAAGGAAAATACTGCAGGAGATGGAGTGGCATTTATAAATAAAAGCATGTTGATCTTGCACTTTTTATAGAACGGATTGTGTTCAATTTGCCTAATCTATAAATCAAGCTTAACAAATAAGAAATTTGATGAAAAGTTTTCAGTGTAAATTTTTTTGCATGAGCATATGTGTCATCTCATATAAACCTATAATATCTATTTAAATTAGACTTTGTAGTAACAAGCGGAAAACGCTTACGACATACAACTTAAAGAATAGTGCTTGAATCCACCATAAAATATTTGAATGATGACAAGGTCCATGGTAGTTAATTTAATGCTTGAGAATATATAACAATTTGTTACTTTCTCACTAAAAGCGATTATTATATGAAGCCTAACAAGCCTATTGGTCTAGTAATTGTATACATTCAAAAAAAGAAGTGAATATTACCATCGTTATTATTACAGCATAGCAGCCAAAGCGATAACGAACCTTTTCATCAAAAGTATGACTTCGAAGACAACCACCGGGGTAACTTTAGAAGACAGTTGGACCGAAGCACTCCCTATGACAGACCTACAAGAGAGAGACAGCAGCGCCCTAGCAGATGGGAGCATCCCGAGAAACATACACATAAAGAACGAGGTAGGTTGTGTAGTTGAAAAAATGTTGATAAATTTTCAAAATCACCTCTTAAGATGAATTGGAAACATGTCGTGTCAGTTGATACATCAAGTGGTTTTCTTAAACACTTACTTACTCTTTTTAATGAAGCTTTTTCATTACAGAACATTAAAGATAAAAAAAAACTGACGAAAGGCTCAAAAGTACCTAAATTATATCATGAAATGTTACTCAAATCTTGCTTTGCTTCTGAGATGGGCATTAAGATTGCTAAGGATAGTTATTATGATAATGGATTATCAAAAGATTAAAAAAAACGGATTTTTGTCGTGGAAAACTTTGAATGAGTTTAGAGAAAAAAAGCAATTATTTTCATATCAATGGGGACTGGATGATTTTCAATGTTCTGTAGCCAAAAAATTATCAGTAAGAAAATCATCTGAAGTAAACTCAATCCGTTATTTAAAGCATACAGCCATTACAAATTCTGTCAATTACGCAGTCACCTGCGAAAATGAAATAAATGGAATAATTTTGGAAATGGAAAAATAAAAACTCTTCAGGATTGGATAATATTTGACACAAAACAAATTGTGTCCTATCAATGCCAGATCTGCATTTAGAAAATATACCAATTGATGATGTATCCAGCAACAAATGTAACTGAAGGTATTACTAATAAAATCATAGGTCATGATTTTTGGAATATTAATCAATTATTTATTAGGAATGTATCCTACTTACCAAATAATTATTATTATTATTATTTTCCTAGGTTTGAGATTGTTTTGTCATTCAAAATTATTCTACTTAATAATAATAGATTTTATTGACAATAAAGCATTTTTTATTCTGAAAAACATTCTGATTCACGCAGAACCTGATCTAGAACAGGAGTTGCTATCACCTCTGGAGGTGAGAGTGGAAAAATTGATGGAAGCCGTGAAATCCCAACCACACGGAATCGGAGAACTCGTGCTGCTGCAGAACAACAATGAGATACCACCCGTCCTGCTCCACAACGCCGCGCATCAGGTAAAGAACTGTGTCCTTGCAATAGACAGGGACGAGAGTACGGGTTATTCCAAACTGCTCCTGAACGGGTTCTCCGTGGTGGAGGGGATGTACTCGTCGAAGAAAGACGCAAAAGAAGCCCTGTACGAAATGGGGCTAGAGGTTCTGAAAGACAAGTGCTTCTTCATCACGTCCAAGTGCCATTTCGAGGAAGTGTCCATGGAGGCTTTGGCGAAGCAGAAAGAAGAGGAACAGGCACCTGCTATGGGTCTGGAAGGCAGCAAGGCCCATCAGATGATGCTGAAGATGGGGTGGGGAGGAAAGGGATTGGGTACGCAGGAACAAGGTAGGTGGAGATGTACTCTTTCTTAACTATATCACCTGATAGTGGCTTAACAATCAAAGCTCAAGTCATCAGATGACTCGCTTCAGAAGCATTCACTTAATCGAATGTCTCTGTAAAAAATTCTCGACCCACTGTGGTTGAAACAATAAAAAAACATTCTGATGCCAAACTGAACTCTGAGGGACACCATCTCCCCATTCTGTGAAAGTTTTTCATATGTTTCAACAAACCGTTTTCTATCACTAATATAGGATTTGAACCACAGACTTCTAAAGTCATAGTGATCAAGATTTTGCAAAATTATTTCATGATTCACTTAATCAAAGGCCTTGGCAAAATCACATAATACAGCAAATGGATCTCCCCCATTGTTGAGTTGTTGTAAACATATTCAAAGAAATCAAACTGAATGAATGAGTTACTTCGTTTGCGTTTGCCTAATAAATTCCCTTTCCAGAAACTTCTACAACTAGATCACACTGTATAATTGAATCCCACTGACGTTTTCTAGGTGAGCAGAAGACTGTGGCAGACAAGATAGTCGAGAACATCACCAGAGAGGGTCTCGGCTCGCAGAATGTCATGCAGGAAGTGCAGAAGATCCTCTACGACTATGCTCGATCCAATAAAACCACTACTCTCGGCTTTGACTCCGGATTCACGAAAGAAGAGCGAGCTCAAATCCATGCGATAGCAGCCAAGTACCACCTCAAGTCGAAAAGTGAAGGCGGGTTCAATACGAGGCGGATAACAGTCAGCAAAAAGAAGGTATTTTTGTTTATTTATTAGCAAGTAGAGCTGATTACAGTTTTGTAACGAATCACGATGCCCCATCTCAAAATTGGAATTCTGCAAAGTGTGTCGGTGTTGTTTATTATTTTTATAAATGATTCACCAACAAAATGTAACTTCTTGTTGTTGAAAAATGATTGTCAACAGCAAGGATTTTGGTGAAACTGTGTTTCAGTCTGACTGTTGGTAAATTATTGTTAAATGTAATGAAGCATAGATTTGTTTTTATAAAATGAACAACAATCAAATTGAAGATTAAAATGATTTTGCTATTGGTAGCACTGAAAGTAAGCCGAAAATTCTTGGGAATTACTAACATCAAAAAACATTGTCAAATAGACGTATGATATGTGCTGCCAAAGATTACAAAAAACAGCAAAAGGATAAGGCTTGCACCCTGTGGTACACCCAAAATTTACGACCCCGCTAGCTGAATCACAGAGTGAGATGATATTCACTTTTAAAAGGCAATACCTAGGCCTGCCAACTTCAGTGATTGTTTTATCACAGAAAAATTTCAACAATACAACTGTCAAATTGTATTGCTGAATTTTTTTTGTGATTCTGTTACTTGCTTATCATGATCATAGATAAATGATTTTTTTCACCTCTGTTATACCTACCTGAATCTGTAGTGGTGAAGCTTCCTCAGTAGTGTGTCACAAGAATTGAAATTTTTTGAAAGTTCTACAATTCATATTTAGTATGTGTCTCATAGACATTATAATTATCGGACTGGAAGTTTCATTACTTTGCTACCCGATTCCTTACAGACTATATTAGAGAAAGAAAAAGATACTGGGAAAGATGAGATAACATATGACTTAAATTATTGAATCTCTCACAATCTTTTTCTTTCTCTACTTCACATTCAGAAAGAAGGTCAGTCTGATAGTTGTGACGTCTATGGTGTTTCTTTGTGATGATTCGAGTATCAAATTAAAAATATACTGTATACGGCTCCATAGTCTGACAGGTCAGAATTCTGCATTCAACAAATTACCACGATTGGGTATGGTTTTAAGGTTATGTAATAAGAGGTTTCAACATCAATCTTGGCAAGTACTTGAATCAAAATCCCTGACATGAATTTAAGTCATATTCTCACAACTTCAGGTTACCAACCCCATTTTAGATGTAAAAAATGTTCCATACGACAGTTTGTAACAAAAACACTTTTTCCATGCACCACACACCATGGGGCATACTGTCATTAGTCTCACCAATGATTTCTTTAGTGGAAAATTTGCCTCGTATTTTTAGAATAGTGAGCAATGGGCTTCTTGAAACGCGACCTGTTGCTGACATTCAATTGTCCATTTATTCTGATCAACATACTTTTTCTCAGTTCTTTTATAAAGTTCTCTTTTCAAGAGCTATTATGTTGTTCCATTCCATCCTTTAGTTTTAGTCATGTGAATAAACCGGTCAATACTTGATGAGAAAATCCATTATAACATCAGTTTACAAAACTGTGACACGTTTCTTCAGATATGTTCAATACCAACTGTTGTAGTACGCGCCAACTAAGATGAGTCAGCACAGAAACTCAAAATCGTTCTGTGTTGAAAGACTCCGCCCACTTGACTCATATTTTGCCAATGTACTATTGACATCAGTTTCTGTGACCAATAGCTATCTTCTGAGGTGGGTACAATTTGGTTTCAAATGCGCATAAAAATCTAATCTTAGTTGGCGCATACTACAGTACATAGTACTTAATCAGAAGCAAACTATAAGGATTTAAAATCTCTGATTTAATACTACCATGAATTGATACTCCCCCAATAGTAATTTGTAACTTTTTCAAGTAATCTATATAGACAGGTGTACCTTTGGAGACATGCCCGAAGAAGCTATTGTGTGGCGAAATACGTGTTGCGTTTTTTGTAAAAATGTTCAGAGAAAACCTCACAATAAAGTGTTTTTTGTATACGATCAATATTTTCATCAAGTATTGGCACCGATTCCATTAAATAATTTATGATGGGTCACCGATGATGGTGCAAACCAGAATAGTGGTCCCAATTGAGACTTTTGCGGTACCTCACTCTGCCTTATTCTTTTTTGTCTTTGCATTTTGTTGAATGAATGTTCTTTGAAATCCGGGAAATACTGTTTTTAAAAGTGCCATTTGCAATAAACCAAAAATCTATTCCAGAACAAGTGGATGCTGGTAAAGGACCTGCTGATGGTTGGAGGGGAAAACGAGTCATACTCCCTGACGATCCCTGAAGAATACCAAGACATGTGGAGGGAGTTGTGCAAAGCTGACGGTGTCGAGACGTAGATATAAGAGTATTTCAATAGAATCGGATCGATCCGGGACGATTGATTCAGTGTTTCATTTTTGCGGTAGCACCCATTTCCCCCCCAAGGAATTTGGAAGAAAGTGTGGAATGCGTGTCTATGGGAATGAACTTTGTTGAATCATAGACAGAATTTCAGTTTGACATGGTTCTATCCTCATAATCATTTTAAAAGTGAATGTTCAGGATGGAAAAACACTTTTCTGTAAGTTCCTGCGAGTAAATATTAGTTTTACGATCATTTTGTATATATTTATTATTGAAAATCACGCTGGACCGGTAGAAGGCACGAGTTAATAGTATTCTAAGTTAGGTCGGCAGCCCCACATCAAGTCACTTTTGTCTGGTGAGCTGATTGGATAAATACTCTGAAAAACAACCCAGCATATTCTTTTATATGTGAAAATCTTTTCATTTCCCTAAAAAATTGAAGGGCTTGTGATCAAACATTTATCAAAGACCAAAAAGTAATTTCACGCTGTATGTAATGAAGATCCAAGAAAAGTTAAAATATTTTAAGATGGTTGAGTTAGAGACAATCGCGTAATTTTTTGATTACTAACACACTTTTTAGGAAAACCGAAAAATTCTGTTAACCTTTGAAGATATACCAAAGAAATTATTTTTATTCCTTTCTAACAATATTTTAAAAAACATGGCGAAATGACTTCATCTTCTCCACAAAACAGTGTTCGGAGATTTTCGGTGCAACTTTTTGTGTCGGTGAAGTCAATTTTAATCATTTTACCTACTTTCAATGTGTCCTGATTACCAATTTCCTCATTGAAAACTAAATCCAATAAAAGGGAACATTTCAAATCTATTTGATCTTCGAGCAATAATCCCTAATTTTCACATCTACGAAAGGTTGAGTTTTGAAACTTTCTCTTCAAAATGCAATACATAATAATCGTGATCGAAGTCGTGTCTCTCTGTCAAAAAAGGTTTGAAAATGTTGAATTGGTCTTTCACTTCACAACACCACTTCTATGTTCTTTTATTCTTTTGGAAAAAGTTCTTCCGGTTTATCCTATATTTGTACAAACAAGAATGCTATCCAATAAAGTGTCTTTTTTAATGTTTCAATGAAGAAACAGCCGGAACTGAACATAAAACTGAAAAATCAAAATCTAATGCCCATCTGTTCTGGAATTGGCCGATATTTAGGCCAATTTTACCTGTACAAATTTAGAATTTGTCAAGCGTACTTTCATAAGGACCATTAAAAAAATACTGAGTATGATTTCTCCAAAACTAAACATTACACGAATAATTTCTCAGTGCTGTCCTGTAGAGACAAAAGTTAACAAAGTCGGAAAAAATACAAACGAATTCGTCAAATTTCGTTTTTTAGCATATCTTCAGCAGTAAGTGAAATTTTTCTGTTTTCTCAACAGCATGTTGAAAATCATTAAATTGCGAAACTTTTTTTTTAAATCTGCTTATGGCTGATACTGCCAATTCCAAGATGATATGAGGAGCTTGAATAATTTTAAATAACTGAAGATTTCTCATATCTACACTATCTTATATTGACGACAACAGATTGTTGTTAAGCTAAGCCTCGAAATAGATTGTCAGATGAGAAATCGCTTTCTTTTTCTGCAGCTTTGGCTGCAAAAGCCATGCATTTATACTTTAATATCAGAAATTGCTTTTTCAGATCATGAATGCTCTTTTAGACTTAATTTGATTATTATAAAAATGTTTAAACTTTGTTTTCCTTGTATATAGATAGGCAAGGTTATTTGGGAATCAGCTGTTCAAATTACAGTTAGATTACCTGAACTTACCAGGTGAGCACTTCTTTGTTCAGATACTATGTCACTGGCATTAAAGTTATAAGGGCTTCATCAAGTTTGATTATGTAGCATTTAAAATTTAAATTGAAGTGTCCCAAGGACTGACCCTTGGGGAATTACTAAATTTATGGGCATCCTTTAGGGATTAACAATTATCATTTTGAGCTAAAATAGAACTATATTGTGCACATGTACACAAAAGATTAAACTTGTTTATGCGACTTTCTTCAAGATGCCCTGTGGACAAAAAACATGATTTCTGTTGTCGCCAATGATCCGTAAATTAAATTTCGTATTGGAATTTTTTGTAAATCTTGCATAAATACATTTTCATGTGTTTACAGTATTGTACGATTATCTCAACTGCTTATACATGTATTATTTTTGGATTTTCAAAGGGACAAATGCAATGCAACACGGAGAAAAGAAAAAACCCTCGTCAACACAGAGAAAAACCTTTGTTTCTACACCGATTTGTTTCATGTATTTTCCGGCTTTCTCCCCCTATCTAATGAGCTGACATCCTCATCAAAGTTGATCTTTGTTGCTGAATTGTAAATACTTACCTGCTTGCTGCCAGGCTAGTTTAAGGAGAAGCCTATTAATAGCATTGAGAGTTTTTTTGTATCATTTTATTGTCGATAGGTTTGAACTAGTTCGTATGTTGTATGCTTGGTAACTGTGTGTAACTTGATAGAAAAATCAATAAATTAGAAAATCATCTGAATTTGTTTTAATATCTGCATATCTCACAAGTAGAATATGCTTGCTATATCATAAGAAAATTATTTTATTTACAAAGTCTGTATACCAAAAAAATATACAAAGATGAATAGCGAAAAGCGAATAAAATCGGTTGTAATTCTAAAAAATAACAATGCTGTAAGCAATGAGATTGAAAAAATTAGCATGTGATATACAGTGACATATAGGCGGGCCCTTGAAATATCACAAATTGCAATACATTCGATTTTGCATGAACATTCGGATGTGAAAGAGATCAGTTACAAGTGGATTTCCTCCAATGTGTGCAAAGTTCAAAGAAATCTCATCTTTGTTGTAAGGAAACGCCTAAAACTGCGAAATTCATATACAACATTATATGGGTGAAACAAAGCAAACATCCACTGTAACGACTCCAAAATAGCACATGAAAAATTGATTATTTGAATAATGATAAGTCTAGCTTCTTAACGCCCTCCCTTGATACAATCCTCTCTATTTGGGATCAGGACTGTATAAGGCCATTGTCAGCCAGTAGTCTGCTACGCTCCGCATAACCCTATTTTATATAATTGACAATATATACAATAGGGAATGTTCCTCCTGACGAAAATCAAGTAGTTTTCATAAAAGAGCTCTGAAACAACGCATTTTTAACATATACATTCAACATTTAAAGGGATTCGTTTCTATTTCACCATTCGGCAACATCGGTTATAGCTAATAAAGGACAATTAATCAGTTACCTGTATGAGATAAACAAAGATGAAATATTTCAGAAGCGTGCTGTTCTATACTTACGTTCCGAGTTCCGAGACATTCTGTGACATATGACATTTTATGCACCTAACCTATCTTCCTCTATATAAATAAATAACAAAACAACTGTTGTTTATGTGGCTTGTGGAGGTAGTATTGAACTATAATTTATATTTTGCCTTAATTATTGATTTATAAACATAATTTTCCTTTTTTAAAATAGAATATCTAGGTACGTATAAATTATTTCAACTTGATATAGGCGCTGTTGCCAATGTGTGAATTAATTAGAAACAAATCCCTTAAAAAATTAAAACCCAACATTTGAAACATCAATTTGAATACTTTTCGAAGAGAATTTGAAAAACTAATGAATTAAGCTCAACTTTATTTTGTTCAAACTTGCATTTGCTGTAATAACCCAAATTGAGGAACATTCCCCATTCTGTTATTTGTCCAAGTAGCCTATCCCTCCAAAAATATATTAAAGGGAGATTTGTCTAGAAGGAATTCTATAGCTGCTGATGATATTGTGCTGATGGGACCCCAAATAGCCATACACAAGTCTAGTTTCTGTACACCAGAGGCTTCATCTGAGCAGTTTGCTGTAAATCTTTCGGACTCCAGGCAATTGTGGCAAACATCACATATATCCGATGGATTTGTTCCTGAACTTCAAGATTTTCCATAAGTCCTTCAACATGTTCATCAGGAAAGTCTGGCTTTGTGTAAACTATTTTCCAAGTGAGCGTTCTAGGTGAGTTTGTTATCAAGGAAAATACCTAGACATCTGTGCTGTAAATGGAATAACCCAACCATTGAAGGAAAAGGAAGTTAAACCTCTTCCTGGCGAAGCGAAGTCTCACAGTTTTGGCTGGGATTTACAGATATCTGCTACATCTAGTACCAACTACATACATCATCCAGCATCCTTTGCAGGATATTACAAGCTATCCTTGCTGAAGGGTCTTTTCCATAAGCTTGTATCTTCTCTTCTGCCAAGGACATCAAACGGATTATCCATCAGGAGTGGTCACAAAAGAGGAGATAGTACCTCGCTCTGAAGACAGCCTTTGGTGACCTTGAACCTAATGGCTTTATTTTACAGAGTCGAAATTGCTGCTTTATTCACAGCCAGTTATGGTCTTTCTAAACCAAGGCTGTTCCATGCATCAGGAGTGACCACAGTCTTGAAAAGTATAAGTTGCTGTTCTATTTATGACCATGGCATATTGCAGCTTTCACTGCGAGGAAACTATTTGACAACCAAAGCCCAGTGCAGTAAAAGCCAGGGAAAGAATCTCATCAAAGCTGGATTTTACAACTGACTGCCTTGGTTTATCTTTGATACTCGAAAATTGAGTTCTGTCAATCCCATAGATGGCGTCTTGGTAAAAAGTGATGTCAACGCCTTCCTTTATATACTGATCGTTTTTCAAGGGGATTGCGTATAAAGCGATCATTTTCATGTATCCTTTCAAAATCCATGAATGCATGTAAAAAAGTACCGATCTGAATGGCAAATATATTGAAAAACAATAAAACTGTATATGACAGAATCATCATATATCAGGGGTCTACAAACTTTGAAGCCTTCGGGGCAGAGTGATTTTTTCAGTTTGTTCCAAGGACCAATTTCTGCCCTTAACTATATTTCTAGACTAGGATAGTCGCAAAGTGCGTGACCCAAGCAAAGTTACGCTTTTTTTGCATTTCAATTATTATTGTGTATTGTGACACTTAACGACATCTAGCGGCGAGTAGTGGTACTATGTA
>WOGN01008892.1:0-11068 GCA_015342105.1 Leptinotarsa texana
GAAACAGGTGTTGCCAATATTTTCCAACCCATTAAGCCCAAGGGTCTTGACTGAGGAACGTATCACTGATCTAATTGTGTTGTAGCTGTCGGGGATACGTTCGCCACCGCTGTTTTCTTTCCAGTAATCACGAATGCAATGATTCTTACCATCATTGGACCAACGGAATAAGAAATTTGAATTTGAATTTCTTGAAACTGAATCAGATATATTCATGGTGGTTTTTTCGAATTTGGGAGAGAAAGATAATTCCAGAACTTGTTTATTTTCCTCTGTATCTTCTGGGAAGTGATCAATCTGCTTACTCCATTTTGCGATGTTCATAGGAAACTTTGATTTGATTTGAGGGTTCAGGAATATTTCATCTAATTTTTGAGTAGACGGAAGAGTACCCAATATCATAATTGACATGTTTCTACAAATTAAACAACAAAAATCATCTAAAAATAATTTTACTGTTTATCAACTAAACAATTTGTTATAAACAAATCCCCAACTGGGATATTTTTTTCTTAAACTGTTAAAAATTACAAAAACAATCATACTTTTTAAACTTCCAATTTTTTTTATTTTCTTTTGTACATTTAAAAATTATGTGCTACAAAACTTGCATGAACCACTCACTAAAAAATTAATATACCTTCGAAAGTAATAAAGACATGAAAATAAACATTGACTAAATTGTTATAGAGAATTGATAGATTTTTCAAATGAGCTTTTCAACAATTTTGTTACTATTATTAATCAATTGTTATCTACATTTGTTTATAAAAATAACACGTATTCTAGACGTTTTTCGTATTTTTTTACTTCTAGTCTCAACTCCTTACATTGTAGGTTAATGGACGGACACCTATCAGAAAACAACTACTCCCCTGGCTAATACCACGAAGGGCGTTGGATTATATCCGACAGGTGTCAGTGCAGGATTCTTCACAGAAGTTATTCCTGAATATGCTGTTGGCGATACAACTGCCGCAATAGATTTTCAATTATTGAAACACACTTTCAGACCGGTTTCGGGCTGTTTGGCCACTCATCAGTGCAAGGTATAGTGTCTAACATCAACTTACAATCGACGATTTCCGATCATTGAAAATGGAATTCCTTCAGAGTATCATTTTTCGAACTATGCTGAAGCGGACAAGAAACAACAGGTTTGTCATCGCTGTATCTGCCTGTGAACGAGGAAATCAACTGCATATCCGAAATTTGACCAATTCCTCGTACAAGGAAAGAAAACTTTCCACATTAAAGTCAGTCATGGGCATACTTGAAGACTGGCTATAAATCAAATTTATCTAAATGAACAATCCTTAGTAGAGTAAGTTCCGTACATTATTCAAGATGTCCGGAGTCAGCAATCGGCATTCCCGAAGAATTCTCAGTCGCAGGCCTTCTAGATTTGTAAACTTAGTAGAGTACTCTTTCGACTTCAGGTGTCCCCAAAGAAATAAGTCCATTTGAAAAAGTTCCTCCAAAAACTATCTCACCCGAATATCAAAATGTAGGAAGGAATACACCATCCTGCTGGAATGTTATTTAATTTTCTACTGAATTGTCATCATTTTCTAAAATTTATGGTAATCATAGGATCTACACAGTCTTGTAATGGATTTAAGTATGTGTCTCCGTCAGGTTACGTTCAATGAAAAATCATCCACAATATGATTACCAAGAATGCCGGCCCAGACAATCAATTTTTGTAGAGTTTGTGAATGTGTTTACATCACTAAATGAGGATTCACATCGCTCCTTTAACGACAATTATGTCTATTCACTTCACCATTCGACATGAAAGAACTTTCGCCTGAAAAACATGTATTGTATTGTAACGAATTAAAAAATTAACTGTCTTAAACAAATTTACTTTTACAATATTCCAGTATCATAACTAATTTATATACACACTTAGTACCTAACGTTTAATTTATCTTCACAGTTGTTTCCTTAAACGCACAATTCACTTCTAAGTACAGACTGCTCGCTGACTAGGGGTGGCGCCTTTTTATATCGTCAGGGCTGGCTTCAGATTCATTACAGTATAATAGGTTTGGGTTATTGATCAATTTCTCGCTGAACACCTCACAAAACTGAAGTCGACGATCAGGATCGTCTGATCGGAACGGAATTTGTGGGCTTTCAAAATAAAAAAAACGCTAGTAGCTCATACAACAGCCGCTCTAGCAACTTGTCTTTTAGATTGTCGATTATCCATTTGTACATGTCCTAAAATTGCAACTTCAACTCCGTCATTGCTGACACGGGATACTTCATGTTTTTTGTTGTGAACAGAACCTGAAGTTTGAAACTTATCCATTAACTGTTTAACGAATTGATGGCTCACGTTGTAGACAGGATGAGATTCGTATTATACATCCTTGCAGCAGCATTAGCACATTCATTAATTCGATAAGTAATAGGTTGCAACAGTTTCAATTCTTTCTTCCGTAGAAAAAACTATCCTTGTTTACAAAGAAAAAGGATGACTGAATAATAATTCGCGAAGAAGTAACAGTGGCCATCTATCTACTTTTTGTTCTGCGACAACTAGATTCAACAAAAACTACCAGTGCAAAAAAACTAACAGTGTCGTCCACTTCAATAAAATATATTCTACAAATCTAGAAGACCTTCGACAGAGAATTGTTCGGAAATGCCGATTACTGACTCCGGACATCTTCAATAATGTAAGGAACGCTTTCGAAAGTAGACTGTATAATTGTATGGAACTAGATAAAAGTCATTTTGAACATTTTATCCGTTGATTGTGTTGCCATTGATATTACTTTTGTTAATTTTGTCAACAAAATGAGCGACAGCGAATTTTTTGTTTTTTTTTTTAATAAAATGTTCAATATTTAATTTCTCAATAACGAATGAACCATGCCAGTAAAAAAATAGGAGTGGTAGTTGCTGACCGCAAAGGGGAGAAGTTTTGGGTATGCTTTCCATATCAAAATTAGTCCCCCTATAAATGAAAACTGACGTGTTCTTTGAAACCTTTTATTACACGTCCGATTACAACTCCTAGTATATTATGTAGTGGAATCACTTTACATAAAAGTGATACACGTTTAAAGAAAAATTCATGTGCAGGATACGAATTTGAATTTGGAAAAACGATAGTTTTCAATTTTGCACTAGATTATAGGTATAGGGGACAAACCTAAATTGCAGTTCAATAAAGTATGGTCTACGCAGTGACAAACGTCGTTCACAAAAGATAAAACGGAAAGTAAAGAAATTAATACTGTTGTACGGTTAATTAGACTCCGATTTCATAGACTGAAGGAGAGGTAGCTGAAAACAAAAGCTTTTGGCATTATTTCCTTTTGTAACTTTTCCAAACTTTCAGAGAATTTTCTCTTTTGTTTATATGACTGGAGTAACGATGAGTTTTATCTCTGATGAGGAGAGTTCATTTGAATTCATTGAAAAGAAAACTGCAGAATTTGTAATAATTTCAATGTTTTCCAAGGAGCATAATATGAAATGTATTTTTCTCATCATTTTTCTTTAGTGAAATTTTTATTTCGATATTCACAAATAAAGTAATGCTTCATAATCAATAATCCAATAGTCCAATCATTGAAGGTGAAATACGACAATATTGTATAATTTGAGCAAACAAAACTGATATGCAAAAAAAGTAGGATTAATTTCTACTGAATCTCTACTTCAAAGTTGACCCTGTACCGGGGGTAGCTTTTATCCTGGGAGTGGATGCCATTTTTTCTCGGAGACAAAAATATTTCGTTGAAAATAAGTCCAAGAATGGAAAGACTGACTAATTATTAACAGTTGTTCTTAGACATTCAGTACTGTAACAAATTAAAGGGTTAACTGTCTTAATCAATTCATTTTTAACAATATTTCACTATCACAATTAATTTATATACAACACTTAGCAATTAACGCTTAATTTATCTTCACAGTTAGATTTCTTTCTTCAACACACGATTCACTTTCTGAGTACAGACCGATGAGTCATGCGTTTGCTCGCCACTGGCGCTGGAACACCCCATTTTTACTGTGGACGGACAGTGTATATCACTTCGACCAACCTCATTCAGGTGATAGGTGCATTTTGAGCATTCCCATCAGTCCTGAGAGTTTCATCGTTCCACCTCGAATATTACAGAAGATACGTGAGTGTTTCCATGAGGAGTGAGACAAATTCGGATATTTCAGGACTGAATTTTTTTTCAGGAAAAAAGTGTAATCGTAGTAAGTTGGTAGTCCTGATCACGAATCTGAAGGAATTTTGAGCCTATTTTGCCCCCTAATATGTTAATATGTTTTACCGTAAAAATGGGGTGTCCGCGAGTGGCGGACAGTGTATATCACTTTGGCCAACCCCATTCAGGGGTGGGCCAAAGCCAACCCATTGAGTATTCCATTATTCCAGAGAGTTTCATCGTTCTACCTCGAATATTACGGAAGATACGGGGGTGTTTCCATGAGAAGTGAGACACACTGTGTATTACTTTTTCCTATTCACTTTTTTTTCCAATAATGAATATTTTTTTCTATATTTTTTCAGTACAAACCTCATAGAATTTGCATCAAAACCCACTCTGTTAATTGTAAGTGTTATGTTGTTCTGATAGATTATTTCAATAATTTATATTATCGATAATAAATGACCATTAGAGTTAATAGTCTGCTGGAACATTCATGATATTTTCATCCTCAGTAGTTCAAAGTAAACCCAATGCTCAAGTCCACAGATTTTACTTCCATGATTTTCTTTCTTGCTTTTGATTCATCTCAAGAAAAAAGAGAATAAACAATTGATTGCAGTGGAAACAAAAAGTTATTAGATTCCCCAAATGAAATGATTATAAAATCTAATTGAATATTTTGTATGATTAATTATTTCTAATATTATTATTATCCCAAATCAACAGATGTCCACAAGTGAGGATGACAGAGTTCCTCATAAGTGCGATTTTACCACTTTCATTTACTGTATTGTGTAGCAATCCTGGGAATGATATCTGAATTATTCCATAACGACTGTTTGGAATACAAACTGAATAGAAGAAAGTATTATTTTGTATAATTTTGTTTTCCTAAAAAGGTATTTGTTTCGAAAGTTTTTTTCTTTAGTGTAATTCAATCTTTATATGAAAGTAGCTGTTTCGAAATGGCTCTCCTTTCAGTTTGTGTCCGAAAGTTAATTCTTCACATGATCCACACATCTATGTAGACAGCTATATTTTCGAAATTATTTGCTTTTTCCTTTTCTATGGAAGATTCGTTCATTTCCTCATAGAAGTAGAAAGGTGAAACCCTTCATTCCCAAAAATTGAATCTCTCCTAAAAATATACCCCTTTAATACCCCTTTCAATTCAAATGATATTATTTTATTATGGAAAAATCTATTTTTCCAGATTTCAGTACATCATGATTTTCAATATTGAGAGAAAAAAAAAGTAATAAACTCAAATGATTTTGGTGAAACGGTGATTATGATTATGTGGAAACGATGACATCTCACATTAAAACATCATCTATAGGTACGTCAGAAAAGTTATTACACGAATATCAAAAATGAATGAGGCTCTCCAAAGCAGGCCATTGCCGAACAAAATTTGTCCTCTGTCTTTTACTGCATGTTTTACTGCAAGGCAACTAGTTGAAACCAGAACCTAGAACGAAATCATTCGTGATAAAACACCAAACAGTAATGTTTTGACCGCCTATAGATCATATCAGTGATGATAGGCTGAATGACTCAACTGTCCTTGAAGGATAAGCCAGAGTGAGAAAGTGTGATGTTTTTTGAATCTGGTTCCAACTAAAGAGACTATATATGTGGTATATGGATCCCAAATATCAGTTTGCGTACAAATACACTACAAGTTTTGCGTTCAATGTTCAATCATTTGTAGATAGGAAGGCTTGGTATCATCACAATGCCGGATATTACTTCTCAACAACATCTAGTCAAGCGAATTTTGAAACATCTTAATATCAACAAGGGGTCTGTTCCTGATGATGTACTCGTCATCGTAACTGAAAAGTGCGCAAATGAACTTGCACCAGTATTTTGCAGACTTATCAACCTGTTTTACGAGAAAGGGGGTTTTCTTCTTGTCGGAAGATGTTTCGCGTTCAGCTTATTCCCAGAAAGGGCAAGAACTCTTTCAAATAACTATAGACCAGTCGCTTTGCTGCTATCAGTGATATAAAAAGTCATAAAGAAAGCCGTAAACCATCATATCCTCAGATCATCAATTTGGCTTCCGGAAACAAACATCAACAGGCTACTTTCTATCGTATGTCACCCATATTTGGAATAACGCAATGGATAGTCAAGAGCTTGGAGCGGGTGTGGCATAATGGTTTGCTCGTCAAACTTCGATGATATAGCTTGATTATTTTTGTATACAGCTCTCCAGCTTCCTTGAAGAACGTTTTCTGCAAGTGGCCTTTGATGGATATCTCTCGTTCACTTCCACCATCAACGCTGGTGTTTCCCAGGGATCAATATTGTCTTCAACTTTTTTTTTATTGTATATTAACGACTTATTGGAAAAAAACAAAGAGTACAATATATTGCTTTGCTGACGACAGCACACGTGTCTCGTCATTCAACCTGGATTCAACGACTTCGGCTGCGGATGCACATCTTCGCCTGCAGCAGGAGGTTGCATATCTTAATGAGGATCTTGAAGTAACTTTGAATTGGGGTCAAAGTAAGCAGGTTCAATAAAATGCCTCGAAAACACAGGCATCCGTTTTCTCCAAAAAGATAAAAGCCTCCGAACCGGATATAGTATTGTCAGGACAGACATTTATGCTTACTGCTTCGATAAGTTTGTTAGATGTTGAACGGACACCAAATTGTCTTGGCACAATCATGTCGCTGGAATTGCAAAGGCTGCTTCTCAAAAACTTGCAACACTGTTTCCAACCAGAAACTGTACATACCTCAGCAACTTTTCATGCTTTATAAAGCTCAAATCAGACCTTTTTAGAGTATTGTTCTCATGTTTGGAGCTCCACCCCTAAACATACCCTGAAGCTGCTGGATTCCATCGAGAAAAGAGCCATCCCTCTGATTGGAGATACGAACATCACTTGCAATCTTGATAGTCTGGAACATCGAAGAAAGGTTGGAGATTTGTCTCTCTGTTATACTTTCACAGAAAGTGTTCAAGTGACTTGGCATATTTGATTCCACCAAGAGCGGTACGTATCTGCTGCTCATCATTTTGAGGTTCTACTCAGTACACTTCGAGCTTCACAGTTGAGAAACTCTTCCATTTCGAGAACTACGTTCATGTGGAATAAACTCAGTTCAGGTCTGAAGTCAGAAGTGAAGAATTGTCATTAAAATATGAATGCTTTTTTAAAAGGTATTGAAATAAACAAGAACTGAAATGTTAGCAGTCATGCATCAGAGTAAGAAAAACTTTTGAAGGAACAACGACATAATTGATTAAATATTGAAAATTAAGGTTGAAAATTATTATTGTTCAATTCTATGTCTATCAATATAAAAGTAAACAATATGTGATATACATTCACATCTGTCAATATTTTCAGACACTTGATTTATTTTCGCAGTATACAAGTATTTCAAATAAATGTTTTTCTTCTTTTTGGTCTCCTATAAAATTTCAGTTATAGCAGTTGTGTCATTGTTCTTCTGGAACAGCGATATATGCTGAACATGCTGACAGCAAGTGCATAAGGATACCAAACGCCCCGCAGTAGGCCTTGTATCAGGGGTAAGGAAACTCTATACCCATCATGCTATGTGTATATAGATTTCTTCTTGTCATTATGATCATCATTTTTACTATTATCATCAGTTTTCCTAAGATCAGAAGGTAAACTGCTTGGGCTTTATCCCCAAAGTTCCGGCACAGTCGCGAGGGCGCGCCTGTATTATGAACCAATGACCAAGCTCCGCAGCGAGGGATAAGTTCTGAGGGTCCGAGAGTCATGTGTCCTTAGCAGACGCAATGGAGCCAAGAATGATAGCCTTCTGCATAAATCCTGCCAATATTTCGGTCATCGTGCAACAAATCGGCATCCTAACAAAGTGGTCGGGATAGAGTTTGCGGAGTTTGAAGAGGAATTCTCAATATTTTATTCGTTTTTCATTCTATTTTCGGACAATATTTTTCACATTTGAAGCCAAAAACTCCAAGTCTTACTCTCATGATCGAGAAGAACCACATCATGGTCATTACCTTGTATGACCCCGAGGGTGGGGAATGAATAATTCCAATAAATTCGGCAGTCATTCTCCACAACGGATTCAGAATCCCCCAATATTATCATCAACATTACATAATTATTGGTTTAATTATTGTTATTATTGTAATTCACTAATGATTCGAATCATAATGACTTTTGCTATAGGCATTAACAACTTATAATTTTATCATGTTAGAACAAACTCATTAAATGAACATGTAATAAAATTCAAGTGGATTCTCGTACCAGTTTTACTTGAACTGTTTATTTGAGACTTTTGAACCTTTCTCTTCCAAATGTAATGTGTAATAGTCATGATAGAACTCGTGTCACTCTGCTATAAGATGGATTACAAATGTTGAAATATTTACTTTCAAAAACTGTTTCTTTCATGTTCCTTAATTCTTTTGGAGTATTCAACCAATATACAGTTTGGGACAAGAATCTCATACTTCTAATCTATTTAATACTGACGTTTTCTATTTATTATTTATTCATTTTACTTGAAATATCATTTGTTATTTGAGCGGTATTTTTGATGGGTTCACCAACATTCCAGATGTTTACTCAGAACATTGTCATTTGTACATTATTGTGAAATATAAAAAACAATAATTGTTTGTTATACGTACCAGTCGAATAAAATCACTTCTTTTTTCACACGTACTTATATTGAATTTTACTAGTAATACTCGAAGGATTTCGAAATTCGAGCAATGTCGTTATACTTCGTGTTTTAAATGTATTCTTCTTTTACAATGAATAAAAGTAAGAACAAGAAATAAAAAATATATCTTTAATCACATTTTAATATATCACTGAAATTCCATTTCAAAGATTTTTCATATTTATCTTCTTGTGATTCGAATCTCTCTCTGAAGAAACAATTTTACCTACATGAATAAATCTAACATGGTCTCTTTTTCCAATAATTTTATATATACAGTGCATTCCATTTGAAATGAGCCACACTGAATAACTTTTGGTACAATGACTTCCAGGAAAAATTAAAAAACACGTCAACAATAGTATACAGGGAGAGACATTTTGACATATGCACATTTAATGTTACTTCCCCTATCGCACCCCCAGAGCATGTCACTAATTTTTTTCAAATGGGTCACCCTATATTGTTTCGCATTATCAGATGATCCATGATGAACAAATTTCAAAAAAGTATAGAACATATGGTTTGAAGCTTATGTTTTGGGAAATACAAATTATTTTAGTTGAAAACGAGTCACCCTGAATAACTTTTGAAACAATGATTTACAGGAAAAATGAAAAACTGAAATATTCGTTCTGGAGACAAATGTGAAAGTAATAAATCAGAAAAAAAAAATTTTTAATTCTTGAATCAAAATCTGATAACCGGACAATGAGAAGAATAAAATTTTGAAATGTGAAAAGTGGGACAATTTATATGCAGCCGAGGACGTACAATCAACAACTGATCTATTCATATAAAAAATAAAGGAAATATTGAATGCTAGTACACAAGAGGGGACAAATAAAATACAAAAAGAGAAAACCTTGGATAACCTCAGCTCTAGTAAACTCTATCGCCAGAAGGAATATGTTATTCAATCAATGGAAACTTGATAAAGAAAAGCATTCTCTATCAAGACAATTCAAAACGTACAGAAATGAATTCAATACATTGTTGAAGAAATTTAAGGCTAATAACTTACTATAGGAAAGAGATCGATAAAAATATAAACAGTGCGAAACTACTATGGAAAACAGTTAATGCTGCTTGCTCTAAACCATCCAAAAGCACTGAAGTAACACAAATTGAAAATGGGAATAACAAAACCACAAATAACCCTATCAAGATTGCGGAAAATTTTTTAGAGCCTTATACTAAAATCCTTGAGGACCTAGTGCTCAAAACAGAAACTCCTCGGAATTATAAAGAACTCAGAACTGTTAACCAAAGCTCAATATATTTAACAGAAGGAAATATAGATGAAGTTGAAGAAATAATAACTTAAAAAACACAAATTACCAGGAATAGCTGAAATATCACTAGAAGTTATGCAGCATATTAAAGACTAAATTGAAGAGCCACTAACACTGCTCATCAATAAAATACTAACGACAAGATATTGGCCTAAATCTTTGAAGACGACAGTTATTAAACTCATTTTTAAAAAAGGGGAATATTGATATGCATAAATTATAAACCGATTCCTCTAATCACTGGTATAACTAAAATTCTTGAATATATTTTGAAAAGAAGGTTAACAGATTTTTTGAGTAATATAATCTCCTCTCATCTAGATAATTTGGATTAAGAGAGGCCAGATAAACACAAGATGTGATAAAGGAATTAATTACACAAGTAAATGAATATTTTGATAGTAGTAAACCATGCCTCTGCATATTCGTTGATCTGGCCAACGCGTTCGATACTGTCAGTCATAATAAACTCCTGAACGCTCTAGAAGATTTAGGTATTCGTTGAACGTGTTTAACTCTCATAAAAAGTTACTGGAGTGAGAGAAAGCAGTGTGTCAAAATAGGTAATACTTTAAGTTACTATGAAGTGATGAAGTTTGGGGTACCTCAAGGCACCATCCTTGGACAATTCTTTTCACAATATATCTTAATAACATGTTTAATCTCCACACTGATGGGACAGTTATAAGCTATGCAAATGACACTGCAGTTTTTTATGAAGCCAAAAACTTGAACTCGTTCATAACTGAAGCACAAAATGACTTTAAAACAATCATTGACTGGCTCAATTTCAAACTGTTGACTATAAATTTTTCTAAAACAAAATATTTAACCTTTTCAGTGAATAACAAAAACTTACCCAACCTTCAACCCTTTGAAATCAGA